>SDVV010027788.1:0-12052 GCA_016164225.1 Gammarus roeselii | reverse complement strand
AAGAAATAAATTTTGGACATGTTGACCTATGTATTAATATTTCAGGCCAATTTTCAGCCACACATGATAGGTTGCGTTATTGATGTATAATTGTCAATTTTTTTGCATGCACAGCCACACTAGGATTATATAGGACAACCGGTGGCTGATGCATTTAATTTAATTTTGCACTTATTCCAAAGTAAAATAAGTCCAATGTTTTTTTTTGTTTTTCAACCCTATAGCTCATGGTCAAGTAATTACGTTGAGTGCTAATGAAGAAAGGCACTTCACAGTGTATTCACGGCTGTTACTGGCATATGACGACATATGCCGGCATATGCTGGTATAATGTAGGCGTATCCACGATTGATGTTGGCATATGCTGGTATAATGTAGACATACACACACACACACACATTTTTGTATGCATATACAGGTTCGGTTAAAATCTGTAGCATTTTTTTTTCATACGAACAACATCCCTTGCTTTTGTTCCAATATATTTAATGTGGATCAGCTTCACGGTATGTTAGGTTAAAAGATCTAGTCATCCCAACCTGACATAACCTATTGTATCCAAGAAATAATGTATTTTTTTGATCGACTTTTTCATGCTTGCATATGATTTTCAGATACATACCTATGAGACCTAACTTAACCTAACCAGCCTGAACATGAATTATGTGTCATCTTTCGAGATATACTGCCCTGCCCTGGTCTGCCCTGGCCTACCCTGGCCTGCCCTGGCCTGCCCTGGCCTGCCATGGCCTACCCTGGCCTGGCCTGGCCTGCCCTGGCCTGCCCTGGCCTGCCCTGGCCTGCCTTGGCCTGCCTTGGCCTGCCTTGGCCTGCCTTGGCCTGCCTTGGCCTGCCTTGGCCTGCCTTGGCCTGCCTTGGCCTGCCTTGGCCTGCCTTGGCCTGCCTCGACCTGCCTCGGCCTGCCTTGGCCTGCCTTGGCCTGCCTTGGCCTGCCTTGGCCTGCCTTGGCCTGCCTTGGCCTGCCTTGGCCTGCCTTGGCCTGCCTTGGCCTGCCCTGGCCTGCCTTGGCCTACCTTGAATTCGTCACTTGAACGAGTTTTTTTATCATGTACCGCAGTTAAAAGTAGAAAACCTCCCAAATAAAGCAAAACGTAAATACATGCATACCATATGCACGTAAGCGACATAAAACATATTCAAAAATTCTTGTTTCTGAATATAGTTGAGTTGGTGCAGGAACGCCAATGTAGTACTCATTTGTTACTCAATAGTATAGTACAATATATGTAAGATGTTATACAGTTGTGAGGCATACCTGTTTTATTTATTTAATCGTTTTAACATTGACTGCGCTCGCTGCGTCTTCAATGTCAGGACGTTGGAGAGAAGTTCTGTTCACACTAGAAGGAAGATAATATATGTTTGTTAGGAATAAAAATGTTATTTTAATGAGTTTCCAGATTTGACTCTCTTGCTTTAGAAACCTCGCGAATGACTCATATTTCAACTATATTATGTTTTGTATCAGATGTTCTACTATGCCCTTGATGGTTTTTAATAAAGTGTATTATTACTATCAAATCAAACATTGTTTCAGCTTCATAATGATAGAAGTTTCAAAATATTTAGAAAATACTTACCTGTTGGATTATCATCAAATAACATATTCCGGAGCAAGTGGCGAGCCATTTTGCTGGTTAGCTGTCTGGCTGTAACTCTTTTTACAACTTTCATGTTCCGCCGACTCTCGATTCTTGCCAACGCTTTTTTTTTCCTTTGACACTTGTTTCTTGCTGTATAACGCTCCCCGCCGACTCGTTCCTTGGCAAAATCTCTTGTTCCTACCCGACTCATATTTCCTGACGACTCTCCTTTCCTGTCCATTCGTGTTTCCCGCCGACTTTCCTTTCTTGTCGACTTAGCCTGCCCTAGCCTCTCACCGAATTTCAATTACTACCAACTCTCCTTCTCTGCAGGCTCATGTATCCTTGTCGATTCTTGTTTCCTGTTGACTCATGTTTTCTGTCTATTCTTGTTTCCTGTCAACTCTTGTTTCTTGTCGACTCATGTGTTTTTTATCGACTCTCGTTTCTTGTCAACTCGTGTTTCCTGTCAGCTCTTGTTTCCTGTCGACTCTTGGTTCATGTCGACCCTTATTTCCTGTTGACGGCTGTCTTTAGCTGTGTCCTCAGGTCACCAAGCCGGGTAGCGGGTGTTACGTTACACGTCTTATGTATGGAGCGCTATCCTGAAACGGTGTAACAGAATACCCCTCATATTATGCCAGTGAGATGACGTATTACTAAAGGAAATGTGTTGGAGCTTGATCCAGACATGTACGGAATCATGTCGTTGTCACATTACAAGCAACGTAACATTTCGTAACTGTACCATTAACCAAATGTTATGTAAAGTATCCCCGCCACAAATAGTTAGGAGAGGCTGCGGCACAGCTTATGGCAAGGATCGGAACTTGAAACTGAAATTGTAAGATAAGAGATAATTTCGGATACCATGGTGGATACAGTGGGGTAGTTGATTACCATGGGGTAGTCAATGTATAATTGACTGTACCATATTATTATATGGCACAACAACGTACCATATAATAATACGTATGTTTGCCTCGTAGGTTAGAAACACGTACATTTGCCCTGCGGGTTAGAAATACGTGCTCCTAAGTTAGGTTGGTTAGGTTAGGTTAGGTTGGAGGCCGCCGTGGCCGAGTGGTTAGCGTATCCGACTGCAGTGTCAGCTTCTGGTGCTGCATGTCGCGAGTTCGAGCCTCGGCAGGGACACGGCGGTCTTGTGGCGGGGAGATTGGGCTCCTCCCCCCTCTCTGTCTGCCTAACCTAGCCACCCCTCTAACTAGGGGGAAACGGCTGTATGTCTATACATACATACATACATACAAGTTAGGTTGGGTAGGAAGGTTCCAGCAATATGCTCGCAACGTAGCTAGCAAATATTTCCAGCTCCACGCCACATAACGTCACGGAGCCACTATCCCGTCGTAAATTTCGATTTCGTACCAGACTCAACTGAAAAATACACTTATAATAGCAATTTCTTTTTGCCATATTTGGCCACGCATTGTTTTACCAAGCTTTCCTAAGTTCTAATGCACTATTCGCAACCTACGGGAGAGCTAACAGCCACTCGAGTCAGATGCTCAAGTGCATTTGATCCCCTGATTGAACCTGAAGCAGTAATTGATCAGATTTTTCTTGTGCATATAGTTTGTACGCATACAATTTAACAAAGATTTTAAATTTCTAACTATATGTGGTAGCTAGAACAAAGTATTACGTAGGGTGCATCACCAGATCACCTGACAGGCTGACCATAGTTATTGCTCTATGTGTTGCAGTAACAGTCCTGTGAGATTCAAGATCATTTCAGATACCATGGTGGGGTAGTTTGATATTATTGGGTAGTCAATATATAATTAAAAACACGTACGTTTGCCCCACGTGTTACTACGTACCATAGAATAATATGTTTGTTTGCCCTGCAGGTTAGAAACACATACTTTGGTCCTGCGGGTTATTAATACGTGCTCCTTGTTAGGTTAGTTTGGGTAAGAAGGTTCCAACCATATGCTTGCAACTGGGCAAGCACATATATTCAGCTGCACCCAACATAACATATGGAGCCACTAACATCATACCAAGCTGAATCAAACTGAACTATGGTTTACACCACAGTATACATTTGGATTTTGTACCATACTCTAACAGTGTTGGTATTGGTACTGTACGCACGTGTTGTCTTGGTGTGTGATTTTGTGATAGAAGTGACAATTATACAAGTGTGTAGATTGTGCCACATAGTTCAAAATCTGAGTGAACAATAGTAGAGCAAATACAATAGCAGATTTTTTTTTTTTGAGTAAAGAGCATTTGATTTTTTCATAGCGAAGATCAAACGGCGACTCTCTGACGGACAGCAACCAACTACCAGTCTACGCTACACCATCTGAACAAACCTACCTGCCTCCACACTTATCTATGGAGAGAGCCTAGAGCTGTATCCTGAGTTGAGTAATCTTTCTGGAGGGAACACTATAATCTCAGTCCTAAATCTTTCTAATCTGACTAACTACTGCTCTAAGCATCTTTTCCTCTTTGACTAACTACTATCTTAAGCATTGAGAAAATGGGAGCAGACACAATGAATACAAGGAGAAATGGAAAGAGGGATGCAGTTGTGTTGGTGAAACTGGATGAAGTTGTTGATAAGGTTAGCAAGAATTGCAGTGAAGTAGAACAAGCTATTGAGTGGATGAAATCATGAAATGCAGTATATGGCTTAATGGGGGTGACTGTGACTGCATAGATGGTAAGACACCTGAGGACTTGAATTCAATAGAATTCTTTTGTTGAAAATGTATGATGGAAATAATTGCGGAGCTTTGTTTGAAAGTGATAGTGTTGGACACCTGTAGGGAGGTAGACACGAGTGATTTGAAGTTGAAAGGAATTGTGCTAACCAGAGGCAAGGAAAGTAAGGATGGAGATGGTCTATGGCCAACTGCTTGTGGATGGATTATGAATGATAATGAGTGGCCAAGGGTAGAAGCTAAACAAAAGCCTAGCAAGGACACCAACAGATTTCAGGCCATTAGTGAGGCAGCTGACCCAGTTGGAGAAGCAGAGGAGCAGGGTACTGGTGAGATGGTCTCTACCAAACCCACTGGGGCTGCTGAGGGAGCCTTTCATCTGATTCTGAGGCAGGGAATGCAGCACTGACTGAGGCAGGAGGGGAGAATCAAGAGCAACCTGGGAAATAGATACCTGTCCCAGTTGTTGTGATTGGTGACTGTATGGTGAAGAACTTGGAGAGGCATGTGCGATTGAGTGGTGAGAGTAAGTTTATGAGTATGAACGGACCACATTATAAGAGTGTGACTGAGGAGCAGAGAAGGCACTGGAACTAAGTGTAGGTAGGGAAGATGGCATGATTGTCATCCAAGGAGGAGGACACTGACTGTTTGAGAGAGAGATGCCACTGTGAGATAGATTATTGACACAGTGAAAGCAATAAAAGAGAGAAGAGAGGGTATTCATGTGACAGTGGTGAGCATCATGCTGTGACTGCAGCAGGCTCATCAGCAGCAGTACTGGGAAGCCCAAAAAAAGGTAAATACCAAACTCCATGAGGCAGTTTTGAGTTTGTACCAAGACTCTTGGAAAGAAACATTTAACACAGAAGCCAGTTTTATAAACATGGATCCTATCCTTGGTCTGGAGGTGTTTGGTAAGAATGGAATACACCTGAATGCAAAAGGGGATGCAAGAATGCCACAGAGGTTGATCAGTTGGATAGATGCAAGCAGCAAGTACTCAAGAATGAAGCGTGCAAAGAGGCTGAATGGTGAGCAGATGTGACGACAGAGTCAAAGTAAAGACAAAGAGGTGAAAATCCGGTTTGGGTGTGTGAATGTAAGATGATGGGGTTGTTGGTAAACTAGAAGATATGTCTGCAGAAATGTATGACTGGGGTATGGATATGGTCAGTCTAACTGAGACCCACCTAAGAGAGAGTAAATGAATCTAGTGAACAATATCAAATGATAGGTAAGGGTAGGAGCAAGTGGCTCTAGCAAGGTGGAGGAATTGGTGTTCTGTTGAGGAGAGAGATTGGACTTGGCAGTGGATGAGAATGAGATTGACATAGGTAGCTGTGACATGAGTGAGGACATACTGGTCATAAAAATTCAACACAAAAGCTGTTGCAAAACCAAGAGCTTTGTTCTATTGGTATGCTACATAACAACGGCTGGCATTGATGCTGCAAGAGATGATGAAGGAAAGTATGCAATTGTGAAGAAGGTGGTCCAAGAAAACAGGAATGAAAAGTTTTTGATAATGGGAGATATGAACGGCCACATTGGACTATTAGGAGAGGAAGTGAATGGGAATCAACAAAAGCTAATTGACTTTACTGAAGATATGCATCTTGAAAACCTGAATGTTACAATAAGGGTAGGAAAAGAGAGATGGATTGCAAGAGGACAAAAGTCTGCCATTGATTTCATGCTTGTTAATGAAAGAGTACAAAACCAAGTCACAAGCATGTTGGTGGATGAGGATTGCTTGATTGATGTTACAAGTGACCATAACATGCTAGTGATGAATTTCAGAATTGACAAACAACAGAAGAAGGGTGTGACCAACAGAACAAACAAAAAGCAGAAATGAAGACAACGGGATGCCAAGTGGGATGAATTCCAGGCTGAATTAACAAATGCTGTGTGGCAGGTTGTGCAAGGAGTGAACAAGACAAATGATGCCCTTGCCACTACCCTGAAAGAGTAGGAGCTAGGACAATTGGGCATGTCAAACCCTTCTTTAAACAGGGCCTTTAAAGAGAGGAAGGCTGGAAAGAAATAGTAAAAACTGTATGCAGAAAAGTGTAAAGAAACTGGTTAAGAGAGGAGAAGCTACAAGGGCAAAGGGCTGGTATGGCATGAGCCAGTTTGCACTATTGGGCAGGCAGAGCACGCAAACATTGACAAGAAATATGTGATGCACACATGAAATCTTGAGATGAAGCGCACGTGAAGACACCTTTCCAAATATTGCACGCAAAGACAGTACATCAAACGTACAAAATCTTTAAAACTATTTGTTGTGCTACAATTTTATGCACCCATTTTCCTCCATAGCATTTTATTTCAATCTGATTCCAAGATTCCTAACCACTGCGCATCACCATCATTTAAGAACTAGGAATTTTGTTGATCCAGCAGTCCCAATCATCAGAAATCGAAATTGTTCCCGTACCAAATACTAGCTAACTGTCTGTGTCCTAACGCTCCTGTGCCAAATAATAACTGACACTACTCAAGTTAGTTCACTGTTAGGACATGTTTAGGTCTAGGTAGGTTGCATTTGAAATTTTTTGCTCCTATCGCGTTGGTTCACATATTGATTATAAGCAGCTTACTGACAAGAGGAAGAAACCTTTTACTGACAAGAGGAGGTGTTTTTCTGACAAGAGGAAGAAACATTTTACTGACAAGCGGAGGTGAAGTGGAGTGAAGCTCCATTTATTGTGTTAAACCTATTTTAATGTGCGGTAACTTTTTAATGTGGAGTTTTGTGGAAAAGAAATAAAATTTGAAAATCAGTTATACCTAGCAAGATACTTGCTGCGCAGAGTGCCATGCTTGGAGTGGGATGTGCAGTGGTTGGGGGGAGGAGTGTTTATGTGAAGGGTGACTTGTTGAGGTGTGGTGATAGAAAAGATGGGAAGATGTACAATGTCAAGGTGGTTGACCTCAGTGATGGAAGAGTTAAGGTCCACTACGTGGGATGGGGGAAGAGTCGTGAGGAGTGGGTGGAGCTCGATTCAGGTTGCCTTGAGACCGATGCCAGGAGTGTGGGTTACGGTGGCGGTTTGGTGGTGGCAGAGTCATGTGGGGATGGTGATGCTTAAAGGACAAGCTCAGTGGAGTCCCTGATTCAAGCACTGGAGGAGTTCAGCAAGGGAGAAATTTTGGCCTTGGAGGTGCAGAGAAGGGCAAGTCTGGGAGGGGGGCACTCCTTGATGTGGCGCGGCTTCTTTGCTGCAGTCTACCCCTGTGAATGCTGGTGCTCCTGAGCGACACTGCTTGCAGTCGTCCCCGCCTGCGCCTGCTGTGGATCTGCTGTCTTTGCTTTTGCGGTCGGCTGTGGTGCCTGGTGGCTCTGTGCGGGGTTATGGGGGCAGAGTACTGGGGGTCTTGTGGGCAGCTGGGCTGCTGTAGCGAATGCTGGTTTGGCGTGTGGCTTTTTCCACTCAGAGACCATGTGTTCCGTGGGTATTGAGGGGAGATTGATTAATGCTGTTCTATCAGATTTGTTGGGTGTTGTAAGGTATATCTGTTGTCACTGTCAAGGCTGCTGAGATAATTCGGAGACTGTCAACCATCTTCAGGAGTCTTTTTCTCAATTGCTGATGGCAGTCGGAGCATTGGTGGGGCAAGTTAGAGGTGTGAGGAGTGGGGGCAGTTGTGTGTCTGCTCAGGAAAGTAAACAGACTGGTCGTTTGGGAGGCCGTGCCACTGATGGTTCCTCTGGAGTTGGGCTTTTTAGGGCAAATGTCCTTGAGGAAGTGAGGGAGAAGAGAAGAGGAAGTGCTCAGTTATTCTGAGAGGTTTTGAGTGTGGGACCATTGAGCTGGTAGAAGCAAAGTTTCATGATGCGTGCCATGTCATAGGTGTCAATGTTGTTCTGACTGACTTGGTCGAGATTGGCACTACTGGTCTGTTCAGAGCAAAGGTGACCAATGATGATTCCAGGCACAACCTGCTCTCACATGCCCCTAGGCTGAAGAGCTTGTATGGTTTTAGGAGTCTTTACATTTAGAAAGGCCTAACCTACAGGCAAAGAGCAGAGTTGCTGTCTCCGAGGCCTGCTCATAAAGCATCAGAGGGTGACGGGGCGGAGAGAAATGAATTTTTGGTGGCTGCTGTGGGAGGGGGGGCTGATCCCAGTGCTGGTTGGGGTGGGCCTGTTGTTATTTCCGGGGATTCCTCTTGTTGTGCACTGGCAGCACCGCCACGCGTGGGCGTGGCGGTGCTGGTGACCGCGGAGGTGCTGATAGCCGGGGAGGTGTTGGTGGTCGCGGTGATGCGGGAGTGCGCGGTGCGGCCGGCAGCCGGGGTAGGTTTGAGAGCTGTGGCTGTGGTGCTGGGGGCGGTCGTGGCTCTGGTGGTGGTGGTGTTGGTGGTGGTGGTCGTGGAGCTCTGACTGGTACCCATGGCATCCCGGGTGACAACAGACTAGGACTGTAACCCGGCAGTTTCTCCTTCCCTTTTCTGCCCTATGCTACCCTCAACAAATCATCTCTCCCACTTCGTCCTCCTTCACACCTCGAATGCCCGGAGATATGCCGATACAAAGGCGTGGCCCGAGAGCTAATCTCCATAAATGAGTAAGTGACTTGAATGTACGTGTTTGACCTAAATTTTGTACATATCTATTGACTGTAATCCACTCAGGTGTTGGCAACCACAAATGGGAAATGCATCATCAAGATTGGCACAATTATCTAACATTCCAATTGGTTGACAAAATTTTATATTACAGAGGTATTTTTACTCACTAAATATGGATGAAAAACTCAATCCATTCCAAGGCACCATTTTAAGCATCCAGAGTCATGAATGACTATAGAGAAATGGGCAAATGTTGTTAAAAACTGCCAACTATTCTGATCTGTGCTGACTGTTTGAGCACATCTAGAAAAAATTCCATGCCATTATGGAACCATATATACAAGGCTAAAATATCTCGAAGCTTTCACACAGGGTGACACAGCTGTCAAGCCCCTCACACCACATGCCAAGAGACACTCAATCACATGCTGACTGGAGTCTGGTTCACAAATTTCTCTGTTTAAAGAGCAGGGGTAGGCTAGCTAAGACTCATCCAATAAACAGATCAGGGTTACACTGTTACAGTAAGATGTTGGTAACTTGATTAAGCTGGCCCTAACCTCTAGGCTGCATTGTAAATGCTGCCAAGCCTTTGCTGGCAGTGGGAGGCCTCTAGGGGAAAAATCAACAACAGCCTCTGTTAGCTCCTTGATATCTTAGTATTTGTAGATAATTAAATTTCATTAATTCCCCTTTATTGGCTCAATGGCTTCTCAGCTGAAAGTTAGCTACACTTTTTGTGAAGTATTTTAGAATGGTGTGGCATCAGGCTTCATGTTCTTGCATTTCTCCATTCAAGAGGGTTATGAAACCTTACTACAAATGGTCCACATCCTACAGCAGTTCAATTCTTGGCCTACAATTGAAGCAACCGCAGTTGCCTAGTTGGCCATCATGTCGAGAATTTTCAGTATCAACAAGAACACCATCAACAGAAGCTTGCAGGATTGGATGTGCAAGTGGATTCTGGGGAGACACCCCCACTGCTGGTAAGAAAGTCCTGACTGTTTTTACCAAATAGCTAGTCCTATAGATGACAAGAATCTGGTCTACCAGGGAATACTTCAAAAATATTTTTGTTTGGTATAAATATCTGTTTACATTTTGAGTCAGTTATGTGGTAGCTAATTTATAGATTAGGGCATTACAACTCCTAGATGTTATGAAAGAACACAGTGAAGTGAGAGTTTCTTTTTTCATGTGTAAATGAAAGCCACCTGGATGAAAATCATGAAAATTACCCTTAATTCTTTGAGGGATTTGACTCTTGTTTGAATTTCTAGCTTTGAAGGAATTGAATGTAGCTAATTGATTAACTTTGACCATTATTAAAGAATGAAAAGAAAATCTAGCAAAAAATAAATAAGTTACATGTAAACCACACTCTCAGAATTTGCTGCTAAGAACATCAGTGAAATAGTTTCTATTTAAATTAGAACACTATTACTTTTATAGATAACAAGCAGCTGAACTATTCAATAGTCTATTCAATGAGAGTCGACCAGGGAGACGCCCTGCATTTTCCGCATACTTTAAAATAACTCAAAAACGTATGGGGCAAAGAAATTTCATATTTATGGTGTGTATAGCTACTATTATGACCATGAAGCACAGTAAGTTTTAACATTCTATCAGTAACCAAAAAAAATTATTTAAAAAAAATGCTGCAAGCTATGGCCCCCAATCGGAGGTGATTTCCCGCACCAAATGGAGTGATTCCCTGCACCCCCATTTATCAATAATTGTAACTCAAATTAAAAGTTTGAGAATACCAACAGAAAGAGCTTGCCTATATTAGTATATATCAGTTGCTTAAAAAAATGTCAAGTCAAATATTAGGTCTGTGACAGGTCTTTTTGACCCTCGTCTTCTGCTGCAGTCATACTCGACTGTCAAAGGGATTTTTTTGCCCGATTTCATTACGGGAAACAAAGTTTTGCTTTCATAATTGAAAACTAACATTGCTGGAAGTCATTTCTCCAAATCCTGAACTAATTATGACCCTAAAGTATCTGTAAATGAATGAATATTTTGAAAAAAACAATCTTTTTAATAATACAAAAAAACAATTTTTTTTTTTTATTCTATAGCAAACCAATTGCATTAACATGAACACAAGGCATGCTAGGTAAGGTATTGTTATCTTGTTTTGAAAATATGATGAAAAACGATTGTTCCTGAGTGTTGAACATAACTTAACACTAAGGCCTAAACTTGTCACCATGTGTGATAAATATTGGGTCATTATAAAATTAGTTATGCATTTTGAAATCAGCTGTGGTGTCATTATTGTGGGTTATTTACTTCCAGATGTCATTATATTTGTAAAGAATTGCATTTAATTACTTTTAATTACTTTTAATTGAAGAAAAACAAAGATATTTATTAACAAAATAGGTGCGGGGAATCACCCCTGATTGTTTTTTCACTTGGGGTGATTCCCCACAGTTATATATTTGTGTATCTACAAAAGTTTGTAATTTCTTCCTCCATATCCCGAGTATCACCACCAAATTTGGCCCTAATCAAATGAAAACTAGTCACAACATAAAAGTTTGTGGAATGTCAATTTTTCCAATCCAAAATTATCAGGGACCTGAAAAACACCTTCACTTTGGAGATTTTTCATGAATTCTGTGCGCATATTGAATTTCTACAAGTAGCTGATACTAACAAAGACCTGCTCATTCAAGTCCTGTTGTCAAATAGTGACATTTTCGACTTTTTGGTGCCCAAAAGGGTGGTGCGGGGAGTCACCCCCTGTTGCCAACTACGGGGAATCACCCCGGTGGAGGCTACAACCTATACTTTATCTGTAACTTTTCTGCTGAAATCTTATTTGAAGGGATGGAAATGCAATGGTTTTAAAGTTCAAACTTCTGTGTAGCTGAGGGAAAAATTGGGCAATTCCTACTAGATTCAGCAACTAAATTAGCAGCTATGATCAGATTTTGCTTGATGAACCATCTTATTACTAACCATTTATTGATTTTTTCTTTTAAATTCATCCATGGCTTTAATTACACATTGTAATGGCTTTAATTACACATTGTAAAAATCATTACCAAACTAAATAAGTAGTGCTTTCTGAATTGACTATCATTGAATTATTTTGTGATCCTTTGGTTCAATGCTATACAGTGAAATAACTAAGAACCTACATAT
>SDVV010027787.1:0-12052 GCA_016164225.1 Gammarus roeselii | reverse complement strand
CCGAAATCCCCCAGCAAGGGGAGTGGCCGACGTCAAGGCGCACCTCACACTCCCATACACTCACACCCGCACACCTTAGCTATTTTGTGCAACAGGGTCCGGCCGGGGACCCCGCAACACACCCTCAGAGTCATGAGTGCGGTTCGAAGTCAGTGTCGGCAGCAGGGCTGAACAGCGTGACTGGCTTACCCCTGCCGCGTCATAATGACCGGGCCCCCCGCCCACGACCATCCCGTCTCACAACAATATGCCTAGGGCGGGATCGCACATCAGGGCATCGTCAAAACCCATCCGTTCACCATCATTCTCCACTCACGCCTATCCATTGCACGCTCTCTCACTACCTCCACACTCACGTCTCTCCTTGGTAACGCCTGCTCCACACCATCCATTCGCCCAAACTTCGGTCTACCTCTAGGCCTACGTCCACTCGGCTCTGACTTCAACACATTTTTTTTCCAATCTCCTTCATCAATCATCATCATGTGCCAGAACCATCTCAGAACACGCGAATCAACTCTGTCCTCTTACTTCTTCACCATCCCCGTTCTGATGCGAACCACGTCGTTGGTGAACCTGTCTCTCAGCGGCACTCCAGCCATGCTCCTCAAACATTTCATCTCGAAAACATCCAACCTTCTTCTCTCCTCTGCTCTTACCCCCCCAAAGTCTCAGCTCCATACAGCACAGTGGGGACATCAACACCTTCATACAGCCCTCTCTTCGCTTCCATCCCCAACGTCCTGCAGCTCATTTCGCTCTTCAGTGCACCCAACACTTTACACCCTTCCTTCACTCGCGCCTTCACCTCAGTTTCGACTAATTCAGTTTTCTCCACCAGGGAGACCGGATACTTAAAACACTGAACTTCTTCCAACAACTCTCCATTTAGGAGGACACTAATTCTGCTCGCATCGACAGTCCACGAGCATCTCATTATTTTAATTTTACCCACGTTCACTCGAAGCTTCCTCTTCTCACACACTCTAGCAGACTCAGACACTAGCATACATAGCATCTCCTCTGAATCCGCTACCAGGGCCGTATCATCCGCAAACAGGTACTGGCTAAACTGCCAACTCTGCCCATTTGCTTCCAACAACTCCAAGCCACGACCCCGCACACTCGCGTCCACCTCCCTGACCACTCCATCCAAATAGAGGTTGAACAGCCAGGGAGACATCACGCAGCCTTGTCTTAGTCTTACTTTCACTGTGAATCAATCACTCACCTCGCTTCCCACTCTGACACATGCTCGGATGCCAGCATAGAAACTCTGCATCGCTTTCAACAGATATCCGCCCACTCCATACAAACGCAACACCCTCCACAGTGCTTCCCTGTCAATCCTGTCGTATGCCTTCTCCAGATCCCTAAAAAATCCCAGAACACGTCCTTTCCCTCTGCAAGGTACTTCTCACAGACCTGTCTCACAGCAAATATATGATCGGTACATCCTTTACCACTCCTAAAGCCACACTGTTCCTCTCCAATTGGGCAGTCCGTACAGTCTCTAATCCTTTTGATCAGCACTCTCTCGTACAACTTACCAACCACACATAACAGACTGATAACTCTCGAGTTGCAGCATTCATTTTTATCTCCTTTGCCCTTATATAGTGGAACAAGGCAGGCACTACGCCACGCAATCGGTACCACGCCTGCCACAAAACACAATTTCAGTAACCTCACCAACCATAGGACAATTGTTACTCCACCCTTTTTCAGGAACTCGGTCGCAACGCCATTCAAATCAGTGGCTTTTTCTGCTTTCATCGCCTCCACCGCCTAATGCACTTCTTCCCTGGTAATGTCCGTCACAAGTCTCTCTCCCAAAACTGGCATCCGAGCACCACCACCCACAGCAACGATGTTAGCCTCTCTGCCACTCTCGACATTCAACTACCCATCAAAATACTCGGCCCACCCCTTCCGTACATCATCAATTTCCAACAACAACTGGTCCTTTCCATCTTTCACCACTTCCTCCTTCTGGTCTCTCCCTTTCTCACCCTCTTCACTTCTTTCCAGAACATCTGTTTGTTCTTCTCAAAATTCTGGCACAACCGTCTGCCCCACCTCCTATCTGCGTCCCATTCGGCTCTCCTCACCACACGCTTCACCTCGTTTCTCCTCTCTTTATAGCCTTCATAGGCCATCACCGACTTCACCTGCAACCACTCCTCAAACGCTCCTCTTTTCCGTGCCACCACCAGTTTAACCTCTCAGTTCCACCACTGGCAACCTTTCCTTCTGCACCCGCCCACACGGCTCGCACCACACACATTCTTCGCACATCTCAGCAACGCATCTCTTAACGTCTCTCATTCATCCTCCACATCTCTCAGGTCCTGTCCTTTCACGTTGTCATATTGTTCTCTCAACGCCTGTTGGAACTCCTCAGTTCTACTTTTCACATTCAGTTCACTCACTTTCACTACCTCTCTTCCTCCTCCCACTCTTTTGTTGCCCTTCCACCTCTGCTCCACTCTTAATCTACATTCCACCACAGATGGTCAGACACTCCTCTACCTTGCCCTCTCAGCACCTGCACATCCAACAGCCTCCCCACCACTCTCCTCAATATCAGCACAAAATTCATCAAAGCTCTCTCCACCACAGCACTTCTCTCTAAATATTATTTGTAAACAATTAAAAATGTCTGGTCAAGCAGCCCAGGCACTGAACGCTGCTTTACTCTGGAAATAAGCTGGTCAATAAGCTGGTCCATAAGCTGGTCAATGAGCTGGTCATACAATATTGACGACTAAACGAGGGCTTGGGCTTCATGACAGGTGGAAGGAGCTGCAGACAGTACACGATTTAATCGACCTAATTGTTTTACTGCACACAGACGCTTATCATTACTCAATCTCATCTGATAGAGGAGTTCATTAAAGTAATAGTTAATCAAGACAGACCTAATTTACAATTTGATTTTAATCAATACGAGGTTTAAATTGAGAGGGCTGATATGGCGTTCTCAGTGTGTCCAATCGGATGGGGAATTTTCTCCATCACCTTGTGCTTTTGCATCAATCAAGAAGCATAATAAAGATTTAAGAGTTCTACCCAATAACATTTATTCCTAACAGCATATCACAACGAATAAAAAATACTAACATGTATCTAATGTCATTGTATTTCATCCGTATTTCTTAAACACCAGATAACCTAAGAATAATGAAGAATAAAATCAGAAGCATAGCTTTCACTCCAGCTTACCCTAGTGGCCTGTCGAGCCTCCTCGATATAGTGGGTGGTGATGATGATGGTCGAGTTGGTGTCCTGAGAGATACGGCCCAGGTGCTCCCAGATGCTGGGGGAACGGCCCTCGAGGTTAGAATACACTCAGAGGTTTTTAAATAACATTGGGAAATCCGTGATTTTATGTAAATTTTGTAATGAAAATATCAGTTTGAAGATCATATCAAGTGCTGCTGAGAATGTTTGAAATTCTCTTGAAATCTATAACCTTGTCCTTTGCAGGTTACCAACCTAGCCCTAAGCAGCGGACCGACCGTCTTAATCAGCGCGTCAACCTTGCACACAGCAGAGGATCAACCTTGTTCTGACCTAGGGATCAACATTGTCCTAAGCGAGACCTTGTCCTAAACAGGAGACCATTCTTATCCTAAGCAGAAAACTAACTTTGTCCTATGCAGAGTGTCTTCTTTGTCCTATGTCAGAAACCAACCTTGTCCTAACAGGAGACCAACCTTGTCCTAAGCAGGATACCTTCCTTGTCCAGATTAGGGAACCGACCTTGTCCTAAGCCACGGACAAACGTTTCCTGAATAGGGGAGCCGTCTTCTCCTAAGTAGGATATCTGCTTTACACGCAAGAGACCAACGTTGTTCTGAGCAGAGAACCAATTCTGGCATAAGCATATGACATACTGTTTCATTTACAGAGGACCGGCTTTGTCCTAGGCAGGCGACCAACATTGTCCTAAAAAGTGACCAACTGTGTCCTGAGCAGAAAGTCAATTCGGTCAAAAGCAGTAGGCCCCTCTTCCCCTATGCCAACCTGGTCCTCAACGGGGGCCAACTTCGTCTTAAGCAGGGGACTAACCTTGTCCTGAGTAGAGGACCATTCTTGTTCTGAGCAGAACATCAATCAAGTCCTAGTCAGACTATCAACCTTGTCCAAAGCTTGGGACTAACTGTGTCATAAGGAGGGAACCAGCCTGATCATAAGCAGGGACCAACCTTGTACTAAGCAGAACACCGACATTGTTCGAAGCAGGACGCCAGCCTTGTCTTAAGCAGAGGATCAACCTTGTCTAGAGCATGGGACCATCTCTGTCCAAAGCCGGAAAACAACCTTGTCCTCAGCAGAGAAGCAAACTTGTGACTAACATCGTCCTGAGCCGGGGACCAACCTTGTCCTAAGCAGAGCCCCAACCTGGTCATAATCAGACGACCAACCTTGTTCTAAGCCCGAGACCAATCGTGTCTTAAGCAGGGGACAAGCTAGGTCATAAGCAGGAGAACAGCCTTGTCCTAAGCTGAAGACCGACGTTGTCCTATGCTGGACACTCGCCTTGTCCTAAGCAGGGGACAACTTTGTCTTGGACAAGGGACCATCTTTGTCATATGCAGGAGATCAACGCTGTCCAGTGAAAGGAACCAACTTTGTCCCAAGCTGGAGACCAACTTTATCCTGGGCAGGGGACCAACCTTGTCCTAAGCAGGGAACCAACCTTGTTCTGAGCAGGGGGTCTACCCCCACGGTGGGCTCGTCTAGGATCAGTATCTCAGGCTCGTGCAGAAGCGCCACAGCGAAGCTCACTCTCCTCTGCTGACCACCGCTGGGAGTGCACACAACTGATTAGATTAGAGGACTTGGTACCTTGAGCACAGGTCAATGTCCCTCCCGTGCTTCATGATGGTAATGTGGTGTTGAAGCACAAGCGTCCTACTGGTTCTAAAGTACGACCTCAGGTGCGTAATTATTATACTAAAATATCACCGCCCTGGGTCCATCATTGTTGTATGAGGGTATACCCAGGCGCAAAATTATTTCAAGACATTTTTACCTTGTACCTGTCACACTAACCTCAGTTCTGACACTTTTCTTTTTGATCTCGGCAGGTCGAGAAATTCCACAAGAAATTCCGTCCTGTCTGTGGTCTTCTGTGCCCCAAGCGAGTGTATCCGGCCAAAGTATTGCAGAGTTTCTGCGATGGTGAATTCTTGGAACAAGGCAAGTTCCTGGAAATGAACATACAAAAGCTATGAATAAGTGAGTAGCAATCCAGATATTAAAATTAGTTGTAGGTCTCGCTCGACCAATCATGGGATGAAGATCGGCCGATGGTATTTCTGTCGCTTTTAATCATTGGAGAGGGACAGACCTGTGGCATGTAGCCGACCCTGTGTCCTGGTACGGCCGCCTCAACCGAGCCTGGAGCATGGCCGTAGATCTTGATGCTACCGTGATCCAGTCGTAAATTGTTTACGATGCAGCCCAGGAGAGTCGTCTTCCCACAACCACTGGGGCCTAGCAAACCGTAGCTGCACGGATAGAAAATGGTAGCAAAATCACTCATTTGTTTGACAGAACATGTCAAAAAAAACGAGATTCAACAGAATTACCAGTCTCCTATGAATTAATCCAATAATGCAAGACATGTGCAGCAGAATATCCGTTTTCCGTTTGAATTTTACATTTTCAAATCTAAATTCCTGGAAATGTTTAAATAAAGTATATGAATACATTTATGGTCTTCCTAGTAAATTGTTGTAAAACCTAAAGTTATCGTAGCAGATAACAATTTAAATTGAATTTTCTGATTTCCACTGTTCGATTGATACGTTCGAACTCAATAACCGCGATCAAACTTATAGATAACGCCTAAAATAAATGTATAAAATAAAACGTAATTCTGAACTAAATACTAATTCTAGGATAATATTCGCATCATTATTTAGGTTTATTGCAAGATTTTAAGTCAGAGGATGATTCATACTTCTTGCCCTAATATTCATAGGTTTATGGTCACTACCCACATAGGCGAGAGCTGTTGCAATCACATCATGCCCTACATTACATGATCATGTCGTCATGCCACTCACACGGACTCCTCTGGCACACTCCTGTTGCCATAAATGATTGTAAAGTCATTCCGCCGCTTACCTAATGCGATATTAATTAATAAGATACAATCACACCATGGCTGGGGTAATGACGTCTATACAATCACACCATGGCTGGGAATATGACATCTAAACAATCACACCATGGGTGGGGTTATGACGTCTATACATTCACACCATGACTGGGGTTATGACGTCTATACAATCACACCACGGCTGGGAATATGACATCTAAACAATCACACCAAGGGTGAGCTTATGACGTCTATACAATCACACCATGGCGGGGGTTATGACGTCTATACAATAAAACCATGACTGGGGTTATGACGTCTATACAATCACACCATGACTGGGGTTATGACGTCTATACAATCACATCATGTCTGTGGTTATGACGTTAATGCAGTTACACTATGACTAGGGTTATGACGTCCATACAATAACACCATCGCTGGGAATATGACATCTATACAATCACACTATGGCTGGGATTATGACGTCTATACAATCACACCAATACTGGATTTATGACGTCTATACAATCCCATCATGTCTGTGTTTATGACGTCAATACGGTCAAACCATGACTGGGATTATGATGTCTATACAATCACACCATGACTGGGATTATGACGTCATGGTCAGATGGAGGGGCACCAAAATCAGATTTTCTGAACAGAAAGTGATGCATCGTATCATGGTTACGCATGCCAGGTAATGAAGACGGTTACGTTATAACTCAAGCGAGGATTTGTCTTCATTGTGTTGCCATATCTTGGTGAGCGGCAACGGTGTTGCCATGTCATGGTGAGCGGTCAGTGGTGTTGCCATATCATGGTGAGCAGTGAGCGGTGTTGCCATATCATGGTGAGCAGTGAGCAGTGTTGCTAAATAATGGTGAGCAGTGAGCGGTGTTGCCATATCATGGTGAGCGGTGAGCGGTGTTGCCATATCATGGTGAGCGGTGAGCAGTGCTGCAATATCATGATGAGCAGTGAGCGGTGTTGCCGTATCGTGATGAGCAGTGAGCAGTGTTGCCATATAATGGTGAGCGGTGAACAGTGTTGCCATTTCATGATGAGCAGTGAGCGGTGTTGCCATATCATGGTGAGCGGTGAACAATGTTGCCATATCATGGCGAGCGGTGAGCGGTGTTGCCATATCATAGCGAGCGGTGAGCGGTGTTGCCATATCATAGCGGGCGGTGAGCTGTGTTGCCATATCATGATGAGCAGTGAGCAGTATTGCCAAATCATGGTGAGCGGTGAATAGTGTTGCCATATCATGACGAGCGGTGTTGCCATACCATGGCGAGCGGTGAGCGGTGTTGCCATATCATGATGAGCAGTGAGCAGTGTTGCCAAATCATGGTGAGCGGTGGATAGTGTTGCCATATCATGACGAGCGGTGAGCGGTGTTGCCATACCATGGCGAGCGGTGAGCGGTGTTGCCATATCATGGCGAGCGGTGAGCGGTGTTGCCAAATCATGATGAGCAGTGAGCAGTGTGGCCATATAATGGTGAGCAGTGAGCGGTGTTGCCATATCATGGGGAGCGGTGCAAGGGCTCTTCAGACCAGTGTGTATCACCGACATGTTGAGATGAAACTCACATGGCTCCCTCTGGCACCGTCATGTCGAGATGATCCAGCACGACCACCTTAGCAGATCCTCTGCCGTAACTCTTGCATCCTCCACGAATCTGGACTGCGCTGCAATGCCACCTGTGTAAGGGTAAACAGATGGTACACATCAAACGGGTTGCTGTTTCTTAGTTATTATTGGGACGTTCATTGCGATACCAACATTGACAGTTTGTAAATAGATGAAGCTTGACTCCCTATGGAAAATATATCTACGTACTAAAACATAGTCCAGACATGGATAAAAAAAACAGTTCCACCTTGTTTTTCCAAGTACTTTCATTTTCTACGTTATCTGCTCTGCTGATCTAAACTCTTTCTGAAGTCACAACTCCAACACTCCAACACTCCAACACTCCAACACTCCAACACTCCAACGTCAATTGGTGGAATAAGCTTCTATGTTTCCACCATACAAACTTTATGCACCATCTTTTTTGATGGTCCGAGTATTTTTAAACCCACGAGCAGCTTGTACAGGCTGTGTAACATCCTTACGAACGCAACTAAATATATTTTTCTTCTCAAAACGCATATGACTTAACATTGTGCAGAATTAAAAGCAATGAAAAACAACATCCCAGACAAACCACTCCCTCTCAAAAGGAGTGACTAGGGAGCTTCCGGTATCTATATAAGTAGCTTCACCAGCGCTAAATGCTAAAAATTAACACTTTTGAAATCACTACCTAAAATATGTTAGCATAGTCGATGACAGAATTGCTAGAAAACTCATTGTTATATAATGAGTTTTCTAGCAATTCTGTCATCGACTATGCTAACATATTTTGGGTATTGATTTCAAAAGTGTTCATTTTTAAAATTTGGCGTTGATGAAGCTACTTATATAGATACCGGAAGCTCCCTAGTCACTCCTTTTGAGAGGGAGTAATTGTCTGGGATGTTGTTTTCCATTGCTTTTCATTGTGCACAAAATTAAGTCATATGTGTTTTGAGAAGAAAATATGTTTCGTTGCGTTCGTAATGACGTTGCATAGCCTGTACGAGCTAAATGGAGACCCGAATTGAACTTCTAGACTATGCGCATGGAAAGTTGTTTGGAGAGAAACTTTGTGAAGTGCGAAAATACTGTTACACAAGAGTTTAATATCGCGAGCTCTGAGGTAATGTGAACACATGGAAGGAGGTTGGTAAAGAGGGAGGTAAGATCGGTGGAGACGTGTGTGGAGCGACCCTCGAGGGCTCTCCCACCCCGACTGTTGGTAAGAAACGGGATGGCTGGTTGTAGAGGAAGGGCAGGCATCAATGATGTAGCAGGGGTTAGGCAAGTTAAAGTTGTCGGCCCCTGATGTAGACACTGATTGCGGCGCCCACTCTTGACCCCGAGTGTGTGTACGGGCGTCTTGTAGGTCTCTTTTGTGTGAAAGGGCTATGATTTGGAATGCGTGTGGCTAAGCGTCTTGATCTTGGCTACCTTCCTTTTCGGGGATGGGCGTACAACAATTTACAAGCATGTAATTGTTCCTTGAAAAAATGCTATCCGTCGAGCGCATCGTACAAATACTGTAGAAACGGGAACATGCACAATTTTGTCTTCAAGGCAATTGTTCTATAATTCATAATTAAATAACAATATTTATTGCTATTTGAAATTTTAATGGAAGACCTTAACCCTCAGTAACTCATTATGAAATTCTTACCTCATAACACAATGTACGTGCCTTATAACACCATGGATATTTACAAGTGTTCACAAGTGTAGGAAGACAACAACAGGCCTATTGGCCCAAACTAGGTTGCCTTCTGATAGCAAGAGGGTTAGATCTGAAGTAGAACGTCTAAGAGGCCTATTGGCCTGAACTAGGTTGCCTTTTGATTGCAAGAGGATTAGTTCTGAAGTAGAACGTCTAAGAGAGCTTCGTGTGCCATTTCTGTTTTTTTTTATAACAGGAAATGGAACGGTTTAGCTATTTATCGACGATTTATGTAGAACTTATCGAGACGCGACTTGAACGTTTCGATTGTAGTGCTGTTTACAACCCCCGCTGGAAGTTTGTTTCATTCTTCGACAACTCTATACGTGAAGAAATTGCGCGTGATGTCGAGGGAGAAACGTTTCCCAACGATTTTGTATCCATTGTTCCGAGTCACTTCGTTTATGTCTAGAGTGAAAAGGCTCGCTCGGTCGACGTTTTCCTTACCCTTCACAATCTTTCACACTTTTATCATGTCGCCTCTGACGCGACGTTTCTCTAGCGAATAAAGATTGAGGTCACGCAGCCTGTTTTTGTACGATTCATTCCGCAGCGATGGGATGAGTTTGGTAGCTCTACGTTGAACCTTTTCAAGTTTAATAACGTCTTTTCGAAGGAATGAAGATCAGAATTGAACGGCATACTCGAGATGCGGTCTAACAAATGCATTAAATAACTTGAGCATACTGTGTTGGCTTTTGTACGAGATAGTGCGGGATATCATACCTAGCATTTTGTTGCCTTTCTTGACAGCATCGTTACATTGTTTGCTGCGTTTTAAGTCGTTACTAATGATGACACAAAAATCTCTCTCTTTTGTGACTTGATTGAGTTTCTTTCCAGACATTGAATATTCGCGTTTGGGGTTATGAGGACCTATGTGCATAACTTTGCATTTGTCTACATTAAATTTCATTCGCCACTTTTTCTGACCAATCAACAATTTTGTTCAAGTCAAGTTGAGTGTGCTGACACTCTAGTTCAGTTTTCACTTTTCCTCCGATCTTAGTATCGTCTGCAAACTTGCTAAGGCTTAAGAGTACGTTGCTATCGAGATCGTTAATGAATATTATAAAGAGAACTGGCCCTAACACGGATCCCTGAGGCACGCCGCTTGTAACATTACCCCAGGGGGAGGAAGCTCCGTTAAGTACATCTCGCTGCCGTCTGTCCGTAAGCCAGCATTTTATCCAGTTGCTAAGCTCGCTTCGAAAACCGATGCTGTGCAATTGACTAATTAGGCGCTTGTGAGGGACTTTATCGAAGGCCTTTTGAAAGTCAAGGTAAATTATATCGATTGGAGATTTTGTGTCGTGGATTTCGATTATATTTCTGAAAAGAGTAGCAGATCTGTAAGAGCCGGAACGGTTGTGTCTAAAGCCATGCTGGGAGTTGCCAATCAATTTGTTTATTTCTAAGAATTCTGTAATTTTATCCGTTATCAAACTTTCCTTCAACTGGCCAATGACTGAGGTGAAACTAATTGGATGGTAGTTGCCGGGACACTTTTTGTCCCTATTTTAAAAATTGGGGTAACATTGGCCTCTTTCCATTTAGAGGGGCAGGTGCCATTTGTGAAAGATTGGTTGAAATGTTTGATAAATGTTTGGCGATTTCGTTTCTAGTCTCTTTTAGAATTCTAGGATGAAATTGGTCTGGGCCTGTAGATTTTGTGACTTTCAATTTAATAACTTCTAGCTCACCAACATCGTGCCTCATAACGTCATATATATGCCTCATAACACCATATATGTGCCTCTTAACACCATGTATGTGCCTCATAACACCATATATGTGGCTCATAACAGCATGCATGTGCCTCATAACACCATGTATGTGCCTCATAACACCATGTATGTGCCTCATAACACCATGTACGTGCCTCATAACACCATGTACGTGCCTCATAACACCATGTATGTGCCTCATAACACAATGTACGTGACTCATAACACCATGTATGTGCCTCATAACACCATTTATGTGCCTCACAACACCATGTACGTCGCGAATCAATGCTCTGTGGCCCTCTGGCTCATCATGATGGACACTGTCATCTCATTGTAATTACCTTCTGATGCAACAAGTCGAAGGACTATTTCTCACGGATCCATCCATAGCTCCAGACTATAATTGGCTCACCTTGTTCTGACAATCAAGACTATCCGATTTATGGAATTTATACAATCGTGAACTCCATTTACTGGCTTTCTTACTTGCCCACAGCAGAAAAATATGTCGCGTATTCCACGGGAATATTTGTCGGAAGATCAGACCTAGAAGAAGCCGCAGCGAGAGCGCACACATCTCATAGCTCCACACCACCACCCGAGAAGTCGAAGACTTCGTTGTCTGACTTCACACACGGAGGGGGCTGTGATACTAGCTTGCGAACTTGAAGACTTTGCACGGTGAAAGGATTGGTAATCCAACTTATGCTATAGTTATAAGGAAAACCCGGGGAACTGAAGGCGTCAACGATCCGCCGGACATCCTGTGTATCAAGCGATCAACCGATCAGGGTTCTTCAGGAGCACAGTGGAGGGAGGAGTGAAAGGAGGATTTCGGTGTGCCGAGACGGGACAGCCGGA
>SDVV010027785.1:0-12053 GCA_016164225.1 Gammarus roeselii | reverse complement strand
CACACAATGTGTGGGGCACACATTGTGTGTCCCACATATTTTGTGTCCCATACATTATGTGTCCCTTACATTGTGTGTCCTACAGATTGTGAGTCCCTCGCATTTTGTGCCCCACACATTGTGTGTCCCACACATTGAGTGTCCCACACATTGTGTGTCCCACAGATTGTGAGCCCCACACATTGTGTGTCCCACACATTGTGTGTCCCACACATTGTGTGTCCCACACATTGTGTGTCCCACACATTGTGTGTCCCACACATTGTGTGTCCCACACATTGTGTGTCGCAATTGTTCAAACCGGTGAAGTAAACTTGGACGAGAAAAAAAATTGGTCGGCAAATATACACGTGAATATTATCATAAGACAACAACACTGGAGGGATCAATGGATCAAGCGCCACAATGATCTCGGTGCTGCAATTATGCTCTGCAGAGTCCAGATAAAATAACTAGAAACTGATTAAGAACGGGCATGCTTTACGACACACAGCTTTTCCATGTCAGCAATCGTATCGAGGTCGCTTCTGGAAAATGATTGACTTCACAACGAACAATAACCCATGCTTCATCGAGTTAGTTCAAACAAGAAGCATAAATATACACACCAAAAAATCAATGATACTGGCAGTCGGATTGACGGGCCCCAGCTTCTGTATCGTCTTCAATGCTGGACAAGATACTATATCTAGATACATCCCCCATTACAGTGTCCGAGTATCAGCAGGTGAAGTTGGACACAGTAATTGAGAAAATCATCTTAATACAGTATTCAGCCTGTTACTGATCGCCTTCAACATGTGTAACATCGATCATAGTAGAGTATTTAGACTGTTACTGATCGCCTTTAACATGTGTAACACCGATCATAGTAGAGTATTTAGACTGTTACTGATCGCCTTTAACGTGTGTAACACCGACCACAGTAACCCTTCCACCGCACATAATCGAGGCTGTTTTTTGAAGTCGAGACGAGCACATCAAAGGGGAATGAAAACGCTTCCATCAGCCTTTGCCGCGCGTCACGCTTGACAAAGAACCAAACAATTTTCTTCGCATTCTCCTCTATGGCGTCTGTGATGGAAGATTTTTTATTGGCAACGAAATCGGTTTACCATCAACTGACTTCAATTTGATTGCTCGTGAAAAAATCAAATCAATATATCAGGGGGGGGGGGGAAGCTGGAAAAGAGAATGGTTAGCTGAATGGTTTAGCTGAATGGTTTCAAAAATGAAGAAGGTTAATGCGCACCGTTGCGCAACCATTCCTAGTACCGTTCATAAAACCGTCACCAGCATAATGACCATTGGTAATAATAGTTAATAACAACCATTCACAATAACCATCCCTATTTCAGTCCCCAGCTGTGATGTGAGGTATTGTCGTCAGCTGTGATGTGAGGTATTGTCGCCAGCTGTGATGTGAGGTATTGTCGCCAACTGTGATGTGAGGTATTGTCGCCAGCTGTAATGTGAGCTATTGTCGCCAGCTGTGATGTGAGCTATTGTCGTCCGCTGTGATGTGAAGTATTGTCGCCAGCTGTGATGTGAGGTATTGTCGCCAGCTGTGATGTGAGGTATTGTCGCCAGCTGTGATGTGAGGTATTGTTGCCAGCTGTGATGTGAGGTATTGTCGCCAGCTGCGATGTGAGGTATTGTCGCCAACTGTGATGTGAGGTATAGTCGCCAGCTGTGATGTGAGGTATTGTCGCCAGCTGTGATGTGAGGTATTGTCGCTAGCTGTGATGTGAGGTATTGTCGCCAACTGTGATGTGAGGTATTGTCGCCAACTGTGATGTAAGCTATTGTCGCCAGCTGTGATGTGAGGTATTGTCGCCAACTTTGATGTGAGGTATTGTCGTCAGCTGTGATGTGAGGTATTGTCGCCAACTGTGATGTGAGGTATTGTCGCCAACTGTGATGTGAGGTATTGTCGCCAGCTGTGATGTGAGGTATTGTCGTCAACTGTGATGTGAGGTATTGTCGCCAGCTGTGATGTGAGGTATTGTCGCCAGCTGTGATGTGAGGTGTTGTCGCCAGCTGTGATGTGAGGTATTGTCGCCAGCTGTTATGTGGGCTATGTCACCAGCTGTGATGTGAGGTATTATAGAACACCGTTTTGTGTTAGGATAGCCGATTATTGCATAAAAGCGACCATGCCTGCGTAATATAAATATAATGTATTACCTGCTCTAATCCCGTGTATGGTAACAAATAAGAAAAGTTCTGACTGCAGCAACCATGACCAGGCCACACGTCAACCAACGTCAAACTTGGCTTCAATATCAGTACTAGTGCTTCAATTTGCAGCAGTATCAAAAGAACCGCCGTTCATGACATTCCGTTTCTTGGGAATGCTCATCAGGTGTTTTCATCTGATGTATTCAAATAGTTTATTTGCGCGTTTATTTTTATCACAAACATCAGGGCTTAAAACAGTGTTTCTTTCTATCCTTCTAATACCCAGTCCCGGGAGGAAGGCAAATGAGCTTATGTTGAGACCAGGGATACGTTTGCTGAGGAATATGTTTTGCCGAAGGATACGTTTTCCTGAGAGATACGTTTAGCTGTGAGATACGTTTTGTAGAGGGATGCATATGTTCTGCCGTTAGGTTTTGCCCAGGGGTTACGCTTTGCCTCGGGGTACGTTTTGCCCAGAGACACGTTTGACCAAGGAATACGCTTTGTCGATGAATGCGTTCTGCCGAGACACACGCAGCCGAGAGATACGTTTAGCTGAGACCTTCGTTTCCCGAGCTAGCCTTGTAGAAGATGTCTGTTCAGCATTTGCTAAACATCAAGGGCTGGATAAGTTACTGTAATTAAATACCTTTTTCGGATGATTTTGTCTAACTCTGCGCCGCGCATCTCGGACAAAGAAATAGAAATGTAATTAGTTACCGTAATTTACCAAACCGTAGCGCACGATGCAGTGTTAGTATGTGTAATCCAGCATTGGCAATGCAAGCAGATAAGATCGAACGTTGGCAGTCACGAAGAGACTAAAATCTAATAGTATTGGATGCGATATGTTTGCTGAACGACACTTAAGTCAGGAACGTTGCAAACGAAGGTTTCAACGATTTAAGTCATGACAAGCATGATATGTGTTACTAGCAAATACGTGTTTAGTTTGCTCTGACCACGAGCCCAAAATGCTGCATTGCGTATAAAGATGAACGTCTTGCTAGGGGGCCACAAACAATGGGTTACTAGGCATAATTAAATTCTCTTCTGAATCGAAATCATATGAATGAGTGGCAATTTCCATACTTCTCGGACAGTCTGAGTCCTCTCAGACAGTCTGAGTCCTCTCAGACAGTCTGAGTCATTTCAGACAGTGTGAGTCTTCTCAGATTATACCACCTTCATATCAGTATTTAAGTCAGGGCAATCATTGCAGGTAATGATACAACCGCCATAATAGTTCCAACTGAAATGGTTCGCATTGGGAGTAGAACTTTGTTCGCAAGGACCTCACACAGCCTGGACCAGCTGTGGGTCTGGAGGTAAACTATATGCTTCGTCGTCATGACTCAGCCAAAGTTACAGTGTCGCGTGAAATATCCGTCAAAGTGGTGAAGAAACTGGCACCATTTAAAAAGATGGTGCACCCTGATCGCACTTATTCAACAGACATGCAGTTAAACTGATGTCAACAGGCCACCTGTGGCGGGAGGAATTGCCATGCATTTACCAATCAATTGGAACGATTCGGTATACATCAATCCGTTCACATGATGACCGACCGGTGACTCTCGGCAGGAGAGATTGCCATGCATATAATTACCAGTCGAAACCATTAGGTATAAGTCAAACAGTTCAAAGGGTTTCAGAACTATTGGAACATATGTGAGACAGTTAAGGCCTCTCTGGTATATGTGAGACAGTTAATGTCTCTATGAAATATGGGAGACAGTTGAGGTCTCTCTGATATATGTGAGACAGTTAAGGTCTCTCTGATATATGCGAGACAGTTGAGGTCTCTCTGGCATATGTGAGACAGTTAATGTCTCTATGATATGTGGGAGACAGTTGAGGTCTCTCTGATATATGTGAGACAGTTAATGTCTCTATGATATATGGGAGACAGTTGAGGTCTCTCTGATATATGTGAGACAGTTAATGTCTCTCTGATGTATGGGAGACAGTTAAGGTCTCTCTGATATCTGTGAGACAGTTAATGTCTCTCGAAATCAAGATCAAATCAATCGGTCAACAAGACATGACGGCCTATTAAAAAAATCGTATCATGATAATTTGGTTCATGAAAATGTGACTGACTTACCAATCAATCTTTAAAGAGACGTGTACGAATGGAGTGAAATCGAAGACCGATACGAAAGGAGAGAAATTGATGAGCGGTACGGGAGGATCAAAATTGAAGACCCGTACGGACGGAGTGAAATTGAAGACCGGTAGGAAAGTAACAAAATTGAAGACCCGTACGAATAGAGTGAAATTGAAGACCGGTACGAAAGGAACAAAATTGAAGACCCGTACGAATAGAGTGAAATTGAAGACCGGTACGAAAGGAACAAAATTGAAGACCCGTACGAATGGAGTGAAATTGAAGAACGGTACGCGAAGAACAAAATTGAAGACCCGTACGAATGGAGTGAATCTGAAGACCGGACCGAAATAAGCATAAGTGGCAACTGTTACTATAGGAGCAAAATTGAAGAGCGGTATGAGCGGAGCAAAATTAAAGAGCGGTGCGAAGGGATCAAAATTTGACGACCAGATGACTTATTTCCACAGCGTTCTGAAGACATCTGTCTTCACGAGGCCGGCAATTAACACGCTATTGCTCAAAATGTGGTATCTGATGCATAAATACCTTATTGTCAGTTTTGACTCTCAGATTCCTGTAATGAGATTGCATGTATTGGAGTCTGTATGTTCATACACTAATACATGCACCTGAACACTTGAATTAGCTTTCCTGCCGGCAAACCTTCGTGGAGTCAACATCTTCAATCGTCTCGTGTCATAATTGGCTTGCAACGAGGCTTCTGTGACATGCTTTTAACGATGAGGAAAAGATAACGTAACGTTTGTTTTACCTTTTAAATAAAAAGAGAATGTCCTTCAGCATAGCGCGTTGCATGTTAATTTGTAACATTAAAAGAATAAAAACACTATGGCCTTACCCAATCTTGATCACTGTTACGTCTAAACAGTTATATCAAACTGGTAACGCTTAGGTACGAAGACGGACGTCTAAACTGTTATATCAAACTGGTAACGCTTAGGTACGAAGACGGATGTCTAAACTGTTATATCAAACTGGTAACGCTTAGGTACGAAGACGGTAGTCTAACTGTTGTATCAAACTGGTAACGCCTAGGTACGAAAACGGTAGTCTAACTGTTATATCAAACTGGTAACGCTTAGGTACAAAGACGGACGTCTAAACTGTTATATCAAACTGTTAACGCTTAGGTGCGAAGACGGACGTCTAAACTGTTATATCAAACTGGTAACGCTTAGGTACGAAGACGGTAGTCTAACTGTTATATCAAACTGGTAACGCCTAGGTACGAAGACGGTAGTCTAACTGTTATATCAAACTGGTAACTCTTAGGTACAAAGACGGACGTCTAATCTGTTATATCAAACTGTTAACGCTTAGGTACGAAGACGGACGTCTAAACTGTTATATCAAACTGGTAACGCTTAGGTACGAAGACGGACGTCTAGACTGTTTTATCAAACTGGTAACGCTTAGGTACGAAGACGGACGTCTAGACTGTTATATCACACTGGTAACGCTTAGGTACGAAGACCGTAATTTTACACCAACAGTCTATGATGAATGACCATTACTTTTGTAAACTGGTCAACATGTATCCAAGAAAGGATTTCAATTGGAAAATAACTATTTAAAATATGACATGCTCTGACAAACTATGACCAAGATTTCTATATGATAATTGTGTCCAAGAAGTTCTGCGTGTTTCTGGGAACATTCTGTTAGTCGCCGATAATGCGAATTTACTAGTTACTTGAAAAAAAACAGTTATTCGCGATGATAATTTAACTTGATTATAAAAATGTTGTCTGTATTTTTTTCTAACTATCCACAATCCTGCTCTGGTGGCCAATTATTGAGCGTTGTTGCAAATGATTGTGAGACAATACAGACTGTTAGCGTATTGTTCCATGATTTCTCATACAAGTTACAGGACGAATAGACAACACAGGAGAAATAAGACGGCCTTTATGGAAGTCAAAGCTACTACAGGCGAATGCTAATCCAATCGAATGTGGTGTTAGAGAGAAGTGATCTTTTGGAATAATCTTCAAACTGGCACAGAATCAAGAGAAGTACGAAGAATCATCTTACACATGCGACATTAAGGACTAACTCTGATTTGATTACTAACCGATGCAAGTTTCACTTTGCTGCAGTTCACCCTGGCTCATTGCATGAAGACCAATAAATGTTGCACTTACCGTGAGCAGGACCGAGACCTGTTGAATGAAGACAAAAACGCTACTGGAAGTGGACAGGAAATCAACTCAGATGCCGGCAAAGACGAGTTCTAAAGCTGATTAAAGTATGAAAGATGGTAGCAGAGCACATTCTATAATGGGTGATAAACTAGAGTGCCTTACTATGACTAGGGAACTAACTTGTGAGAGAAGAAGCGTGTCGAGTGAGTGAAGGAAACCAAGATTGCAATGTCCACCGCGCTCGTCGAAGTCAGGAGGCAGAGTGAGGGCAGATATCGCTGGACCCGTTCTTTATATAAGCGTACCTGGCTGGAGAGGCGGGGCCCGAAAGCGGCCCTATGATTGGTCCTGAGCGTCAGTGACGTCACGAGGTGATCGCTAACTCCATAACTCATAAAGGGTCTTATTTACCAGCAACTTTAGCACGTACAGTGGCGGTAAAATGCGACAAATCATTAATCAGAGTGAAGTAGGGCCCTACAAGAGCTCGCCTGATTTACTTTGAAAGATCAAGCCGCAGTGGAACCCAAATTCGTGTTTAATATCAACTTTTGGGTACTTATAAAAAATATCACAGGAGTAATTTTATCGCGTGATTAAATATCCAGAATTCCAAGCTACCAATTGGCCAAAGGCCACAATATTATGAGTATTATCCTGTTCTACAGAAATCTAATCCATCATGAGAGCAATATTCTTCCAAGTCTACCGGAACCATGAGCAGGTATTCCCTTGGCATCGTGCGACCACTTTAGTCTCGTCAATACCCTCATGTCACACGTGGCATCATGCAATCATTTTAGTCTCGTGGATACCCTCATGTCACACGTGGCATAATGCGACCATTTTAGTCCCATGAATACCCTCATGTCACACGTGGCATCATGCAACCATTTTAGTCTCGTGGATACTCTCATGTCACACATGGCATAATGCGACCATTTTAATCTCATGAATACCCTCATGTCACACATGGCATACTGCGACCATTTTAGTCTCGTGGATACCCTCATGTCACCCGTCCAAACCTGCTTCTAATTAACTTCTGTTCGCCTGGTAATTGGAGAAAAGTTCACCATAAAGCTACGAAATTGCTGAGAATTCAGCTAGATTTGGACTGAGCGATTTGTCAAGAAGAGATCGAACTAAAGTTGCTAGCAATGTTCCTCTGGGCACATTCGATCAACGCCTCCAACGAGTGGTGATTAGAAATGAAAAACGGGTCACTTTTGGAAGCTTTGATCAGAGGTTCAGGCACTTATAAGCGCCATTACACTAGACACATGACACCCAGGGTTAGGGCAAGGAGGGAACACGACGGGCACAAAGAAGCTGGGATTACTCCCCTACACAACGAGTCTATGAAGACATGTAGGTATGGAGAAGTGGAAGGACACTACGCCACAAAAGAGCTGATATTACTCCATGCACAACGAGTTTGTGAGATCACGGTGGGCCTAATGAGGCGAAGAAGACACTCTGGCAATAAGAGGGGGAGAGGACACTCCGGCATAAAATGGCCATGAGGATACCTTGGAACAGAGTGACCGAAAGACACCCAAGCACAAAGTGGCCAAAAGGACACTTCGGCAATATGCAGCTGAGAGGACACCCCGGCACAAACAGGGTGAGAGCACACCCGTCACAAAAAAAAACTGAGAGAATACTCGACGCGTATAGGCTGATAGGATACCCCGGTTCAAAGAGGCTGATAGGACACACCGACACAAAGACTCTTAGAGAACACCTAATAACAAAGAAGCTGAGAGGATTCCACAGAAAAGAGGCTGTGAGGTCCCTTTGCTGTGGGACAAACTAGTGCAACGATGCTGATTAGACGCCTCGACACAATGAGGCTGAGAAGACACACCGATACAATGAAGCTAAGAAGACACACCAATACAATCAGACACTCGACAGTGGTGCGAAAAAATATATGGGTAACCCTTTAACGGCTTGATAGGTCTTCACACCGAACAAAATCGGCTAGTGGTAGGCATAATAAAATCCTAATGGGCCTATTTGCTGATTAAACAGGTTACCTTGTTGAGTCGTTGAATAGCGTTCGCCCATGCATTGGCGTGAGCCTGATTGATTATATTTGTTTACGTCACAAAGGGAGGCGTCTGAGCCTGACTGTAGGCGAGGATAGCGTAGAAGACTTTCGTTACGTCAGCTTTGCTTTTGGCAAGTTGACTCCCGCCCACTGCCAAAACCTCCTATCAATATGATACCAGCCTCAGAGCCAGCGCGCCTATCCACCCATTGCTGTCCGTGCTGCTAAACCAACAAAACAGCTGGGAAGATGAGATGCAATGCCAGCTCCGTCTTTTTTTGTTGATCTATAATAAAAATGAAACATCTTGCATGCGTCCGCAACACGAGTGTATGGTTTCATAGTGTCGCAACCCATAGCGCTTCTGAGAGGGGTTTTGCACCTGGACAAATTCGGCCCAATCAGATGCAAGGATGGACGATTGGTACAATTTATCAAATAACCCGGAAGTTGATAGTATAAAATTGAAGCTACTACTTTCTGCATAGACTGGATCAAATGAAAAATAATAGTTTCGCAAAAGAGGCGAGTGTTCTCGCAGACGTGTATTTGACATTAACTGTTCACCCCCTAAACAGGTGCATCGGGCCGGGTACTGGGACCAGTACGCCTACTGCGGTATAATGCGACGTTAAATTGAAGAGGCCTCCTCGGCAAGTGTCGCTATCGTTTACTTGAGTTGAATTTGTGAATAAACTAAAAACAGTAGTTTCTTTAAACCTTAATATAGAGAAAAGTTTTATAAGAAAATCTAAATAATTGTCTGCTCACAACATTTGATGAATGACCTATTTCATACTTATGTATAAAGGTTGGTTCATTGATTCAATCCATCCAACTATGGAAAAAATTGCGTCTCTGCCCACGTGTTGTATACGTTTCAGTCCTTTTCGTTTGAAATTTCCTAAGGTTATCCTTTTCGCTAGAGGCGACTGAAGGGAAAATTGCATGTCCTTTGTTTTTCTGCTGATTTATTGGACATTCCACCGCAAAAAAATGCTGACGTGCTTTAAACAGCTCCCAGAATATTCCAACTTGAGATGAAGATTTCAAATGTGGTAGGTTGCCTAGACTGCAACATACCACATGTTGCTATTTCAGTAACATATGTGGTGGGTTGCCTAGATCACATCATACCACATATTGCGGTCTCGACCACACGATATGGTAATGATGCCAAATTATTTTGTCCCAGCATGAGAAGCAAAAAAATTTCATAGCTAGTTATGTTTGACAGGCTACATGTTTTGGAGTGCATTAAAAGCTTTAACGAACATACAGAAATAAATATGTAAATGTCGTACTTATTTAATGTTAATGATTCTTTAGCGTGATTCAGTGTATGTCTTCATATTACCAATCATAAACGTCAGCATTACAATAATTCATCAGTACATGCATTTAGAATATGAATAAGATACAGTTTTTGTTGCCTTACGAAAAAAATAGGCGTACACCGAACTTTTGCTTGTATTTTAGTTGTTTAATGTGTACATTTTATCGTTCTGGGAAACTCTAAATAGCAGTCAGCTAAGCGAAATATAACATCATTGCAAGTGGGAACCGCAGACGCAGAATTAGAAATCGAAACTGCCTCTGAAGTCTTTGGAAGAATAAAGTATAGTAATTGGGAGTCACGTGGCCCGGGAATAATGCAATGTGTATCCAAAATGTATTGGGCGCCAGTCCGCATAACGATTTAAATGTTCACTCCACATTCACTGTGTGCATAATTCGTCTTTTTCCGTACAATCAAAATAGCGTCTGCTAATCACTTCAACTAATGCAATTCGATAGATTTTTATTTTGTTTTTATTCTATATTTAGCTGATGATGGATGCACAGGGAAAAAATGTGCTGGAGGCCATTGAAAAACGAGGGAAATACTTGCAGATAAGAAAGTGAAGCCTATACAGAATATTTCCAAGAATAATTCCATGATTACATTTCACTAGACGATTGGGTTGTGAAAATATTGGAGTGAAATAGAATGATATAAATGGCATGGTAAGTTCAATTGGTATTAGGGATACCTTGTCTGAACACCGTTGCTATTTATTATCATCTCCGGGACCTATTTCCTGCGAGCAGTGAGGACGTGAGAGGATACTTTCTAATAGGTTAATAACCACTTCTCAACGTGAGGTTAATAACCACTCCTCAACACGATCGATTGGGTCTTGTTCGCCTGCCTTTCATTGAAATAAAACATTGTTTTGCGGTGTTTAACATCGATTCAAAACCAGTTAGTGTTAGTAGAGTGAGTACTCGACTTGCATTACATGCAATAGCTACTACCTACGAGTCTATATTGAATTAATAACTTTTCCTCCTAGGGGACTATTGAACACAATTGGAATGCTTGTACTTTACACATTTAATCGAGTCTGCTGATATGCAAGTATATAATTTATTGAGTCGCTGATTTGTATCATAAAGTAATGTATTGGGAGTCGATAAGAGTGATTTTTGTTATACATCAAAATGATAGATTTTCCTATACTGAACCCAGCGAATAAATAATTTTGAAAAATTTCCAACTCGGGTAAAAGTATAGTTGCTTATAAAACAGATGACGTCATAATTAGAGCCTACCTACCATGATACAAATTATTGTATCAATCGATTTGATTTGTATCTGTCTGAGATGAGATCGTCTGCACGAGCAATACCTACATTACAGTACCCAAGGGCACCTGAGTCAGCATCAACACCAGCGTGGAAAACTAGACATTGAACAGGGGAATGAAGATTGGAATAATACTTCGTATCGACATTTCCGACAAACGTATAATAGCTACACACTATATAAAAAATTGGAAGGATGATGTGCATTTTGGTAGTAGATCAAAGTCCTGTCTGCCTCCGAAGTATATAAAAAAAATATTTTATTAAAAAGATTTTTCAATTTATCAAAGAAAAAGACTTGACGTGCGTCCTTTTCATGCTCTTTCGGGGAAGGAATATCGAGGCCTTATCATTGGTGTTTAGTTTCATTCTTTGGAATGACTCATCCTAGCATGATGCATTTAGAATTCGATGGCAACAGAAAGTTTCCGAAGCCCGGTACCCGCGGGGTTGTATTCGTACGTCAGTAATTTTTTTGTATGCATCACATGTTCAAAAGCTGTCAATACAAATCTTTGGCGAGTTAAAAAAATAACATTTCGCGTCGATTTTGCAACTGCACACGTGAAGTTCTCATCAGGCTGTAAATTTAAAAATTATATTTTATGTAACACTTTTTGAAATCAAAAGTGAATTATTACATACTATACTTTACTATATTTACCTTTTATTTCTATACTGGGAAGACTAACTTGGCAAAAGATAAAGCCGCTGATTTGAACCGGGCAATTTTACGATCGAGTTCGTACAAATCATTGCTGACCCCACGAGCTAATACAAATCATGGCTGCCCCGACGAGCTAATACAAATCATGGCTGCCCCGACGAGCTAATACAAATCATGGCTGCCCCGACGAGCTAATACAAATCATTGCTGCCCCGGCGATCTCATACAAATCATGGCTGCCCC
>SDVV010027784.1:0-12053 GCA_016164225.1 Gammarus roeselii | reverse complement strand
ACGAGCTGGCCAATATAGCGGCTGTGCATTAGGCCACCTGACGACTTTTTGGGGCCTGAGCGTAGCACGAGCTGGCCAATATAGCGGCTGTGCATTAGGCCACCTGACGACTTTTTGGGGCCTGAGCGTAGCACGAGCTGGCCAATATAGCGGCTGTGCATTAGGAGATCTGATGACCTTTTGAGGCTTGAGCGTAGCAAGAGCTTGCCAATATAGCGGCTCTGCATTATGCCACCTGATGACCTTATGAGGCCTGAGCGTAGCAAGAGCTGGCCAATATAGAGGCTGTGCATTAAGCTACCTGACGACCTTTTGAGGACTGAGCGTAGCAAGAGCTGGCCAATATAGCGGTTGTGCATTAGGCCACCTGATGACCTTTTTAGGCCTGAGCGTAGCAAGAGCTGGCCAATATAGCAGCTGTGCATTAGACTACCTGATGACCTTTTGAGGCCTGAGCGTAGCAAGAGCTGGCCAATATTGCGGCTGTGCATTAGGCCACCTGACGACCTCATGAGGTCTGAGCGTAGCAAGAGCTGGCCAATATAGCGGCTGTGCATTAGGCCACCTGACAACCTTTTGAAGCCTGAGCGTAGCAAGAGCTGGTCAATATAGCGGCTGTGCATTAGGTGACCTGATGACCTTTTGAGGCTTGTGCGTAGCAAGAGCTGGTCAATATAGCGGCTGTGCATTAGGCCACCTGATGACCTTTTGAGGCTTGAGCGTAGCAAGAGCTTGCCAATATAGCGGCTGTGCATTAGGCCACCTGATGACCTTTTGAGGCCTGAGCGTAGCACGAGCTGGCCAATATAGCGGCTGTGCATTAGGTCACCTGACGACCTTTTGAAGCCTGAGCGTAGAAAGAACTGGCCAATATAGCGGCTGTGCATTTGGCCACCTGACGACCTTTTGAGGCCTGAGCGTAGCAAGAGCTGGCCAATATAGCGGCTGTAGAAATCTTTGTCCGATCATCCATTATAAGATTTGGACAAAACGCTTGTGAATAAATTTCAATATTTTATTTGGTCACCTCGGCGTTTATTAGTGGCAGTAAACCAGATGCATTTCGCCAGTCTCCGGCCAGGAGCTCACGACCAACCCAAGCACAAACTTTCACGGACTGTTGTCGTGCAACATGAGAACAATTCCTACCTAGCATCAGGCATTGCCTTCTCTCCTCTGAAAGCTTTCTCGTTTTCTCTAGTTTAGATATATTCCGGTTTTCACCGTGAAGGGAATGCTGACAAGCTCATACATTTGTTCTTGGGAATGTATGAGGCAAAAGTGGGGTTGAGGCAAGGGTGGTGTCAAGGCTAGCGTGGTGGTGAGGCAATTGTGGTGTTCAAGCATGAGTGTTGTTGAAGCAGGGATGGTGTCAAGGCTCGCGTGGTGTTAGGCAACCGTGGTGTCAAGGCTAGCGTGGTGTTGAGGCAACCGTGGTGTAAAGGCTAGCGTGGTGCTGTGGCAACCGTGGTGTTGAGGCAAGTGTGGTGTTGAGGCAACCGTGGTATTGAGACAAGCGCGGTGTTGAGGCAACCATGGTGTCAAGGTTAGCGTGGTGTTGAGGCAACCGTGGTGTTGAGGCAAGCGTGGTGTTGAGCGTGGTATTGAGGCAAGTGTGGTGTTGAGGCAATCATGGTGTCAAGGCTAGCGTGGTGTTGAGGCAACCGTTGTGTTGAGGCAAGCGTGGTGTTGAGGCAGCCATGGTGTCAAGGCTAGCGTGGTGTTGAGGCAACCGTGGTGTTGAGGCAACCTGGGTGTCAAGGCTAGCGTGGTGTTGAGGCAACCGTGGTGTTGAGGCAAGCGTGGGGTTGAGGCAAGTGTGGTGTTGAGGCAACCATGGTGTCAAGGCGAGCGTGGTGTTGAGGCAACCGTGGTGTTGAGGCAAGCGTGGTGTTGAGGCAACCATGGTGTCAAGGCTAGCGTGGTGTTGAGGAAACCGCGGTATTGAGGCTAGCGCGGTGTTGAGGCAACCACGGTGTCAAGGCTAGCGTAGTGTTGAGGCAACCGTGGTGTTGAGGCAAGCGGGGTGTTGAGGCAAGCGTGGTGTTGAGGCAACCGTGCTATTGAGGCAAGTGCGGTGTTGAGGCAACCATTATGTCAAGGCGACCGTGATGTTTAGGCAAGCGTGGTGTTGAGGCAACCGTGGCATTGAGGCAAGTGTTTTGTTGATGAGGCAACCATGGTGTCAAGACTAGCGTGGTGTTGAGGCAACCGTGGTGTTGAGGCAACCGTGGTATTGAGGCAAGTGTGGTGTTGAGGCAACCATGGTGCCAAGGCTAGCGTGGTGTTGAGACAACCGTGGTGTTGAGGCAAGCGTGGTGTTGAGGCAACCGTGGTGTTGAGGCAACCGTGGTATTGAGGCAAGTGTGATGTTGAGGCAACCATTGCGTCAAGGCACGCGTGGTGTTGAGGCAACCGTGGTGTTGAGGCAAGCGTAGTGTTGAGGCAACCGTGGTATTGAGGCAAGCGCAGTGTTGAGGCAACCATGGTGTCAAGGCTAGCGTGGTGTTGAGGCAACCGTGGTGTTGAGGCAACCTGGGTGTCAAGGCTAGCGTGGTGTTGAGGCAACCGTGGTGTTGAGGCAAGCGTGGGGTTGAGGCAAGTGTGGTGTTGAGGCAACCATGGTGTCAAGGCGAGCGTGGTGTTGAGGCAACCGTGGTGTTGAGGCAAGCGTGGTGTTGAGGCAACCATGGTGTCAAGGCTAGCGTGGTGTTGAGGCAACCGTGGTATTGAGGCTAGCGCGGTGTTGAGGCAACCACGGTGTCAAGGCTAGCGTAGTGTTGAGGCAACCGTGGTGTTGATTCAAGCGGGGTGTTGAGGCAAGCGTGGTGTTGAGGCAACCGTGGTATTGAGGCAAGTGCGGTGTTGAGGCAACCATGGTGTCAAGGCGACCGTGATATTGAGGCAAGCGTGGTGTTGAGGCAACCGTGGCATTGAGGCAAGTGTGGTGTTGATGAGGCAACCATGGTGTCAAGGCTAGCGTGGTGTTGAGGCAACCGTGGTATTGAGGCAAGTGTGGTGTTGAGGCAACCATGGTGTCAAGGCTAGCGTGGTGTTGAGACAACCGTGGTGTTGAGGCAAGCGTGGTGTTGAGGCAGCCGTGGTATTGAGGCAAGTGTGGTGTTGAGGCAACCATGGTGTCGAAGCTAGCGTGGTGTTGAGGCAACCGTGGTATTGAGGCAAGCGTGGTGTTGAGGCAACCATAGTGTCAAGGCTAGCGTGATGTTGAGGCAACCGTGGTGTTGAGGCAAGCGTGGTGTTGAGGCAACCGTGGTATTGAGGCAAGTGTGGTGTTGAGGCAACCTTGGTGTCAAGGCTAGCGTGGTGTTGAGGCAACCGTGGTGTTGAGGCAAGCTTGGCGTTGAGGCAACCGTGGTGTTGAGGCAAGCTTGGCGTTGAGGCAACCGTGGTATTGAGGCAAGTGTGATGTTGAGGCAACCTTGGTGTCAAGGCTAGCGTGGTGTTGAGGCAACCGAGGTGTTGAGGCAAGCGTGGTGTTAAGGCAACCGTGATATTGAGGCAAGTGTTGTGTTGAGACAACCATGGTGTCAAGGCAACCGTGGTGTTGAGGCAACCGTGGTATTGAGGCAAGCGTGGTGTTGAGGCAACCGTGGTATTGAGGCAAGTGTGGTGTCCGGTGCCGTGCTTTTTGAGGACGGAAATCAGTATTGTAGCCAGACAATCTCTAAGAAAGAAACTTGAATTGAGTGTTTTAAAAAGAGCGTAAAGTAATTGGAGCCAGTACATTCGGCCCTAATGTATTCGGTCCCATTTCAATCTGGCCCATTATATTCTGCTCATTACATTCGGGCCTAACTATGGGCCCCCGTAGCTTTTCGCGGATGTCAAAAGGCTTCTACGGACGAACAGAAGTTGCTTGAGAATGTCATGAAGGTAGGCGCAAGGCTTATACAGACGAACAAAAGTTGCCTGAGAGTTAACCACGTCATGAAGGGAGGCGCAAGGCTTATACAGACGATCAGAAGTTGCCTGAGAGTTGACCATGTCATGAAGGGAGGCGCAAGGCTTATACAGACGAACAGAAGTTGCCTGAGAGTTAACCATGTCATGAAGGGAGGCCAAAGGCTTATACGGACGAACAGAAGTTGCATGAGAGTTAACCCTGTCATGAAGGGAGGCCAAAGGCTTATACAGACAAACAGAATTTGCCTGAGCGTTAACCATGTCATGAAAGGAGGTCAAAGGCTTTTGCAGACAAACATAAGTTGCCTGAGAGTTAACCATGTCATGAAGGGAGGCCAAAGGCTTTTACAGACAAACATAAGTTGCCTGAAAGTTAACCATGTCATGAAGGGAGGCCAAAGGCTTCTACAGACAAACATAAGTTGCCTGAGAGTTAACCATGTCATGAAGGGAGGCCAAAGGTTTCTACAGACAAACATAAGTTGCCTGAGAGTTAACCTGAGAGTTTACGCTGTTTCTCGAAATGATATTTTTTTTTCATTCTTTAAAGCAAAGAAATTTTATTTAAACACGTACTCCGTCAAGATGTAGATGTTGCATGAATGACGTAATCTAATGCATTAATTGTTGTTGTGCTAGCACTGTGTTGTGCTAGCACTGTGTTGTGCTAGCACTGTGTTGTGCTAGCACTGTGTTGTGCTAGCACTGTGTTGTGCTAGCACTGTGTTGTGCTAGCACTGTGTTGTGCTAGCACAACGTTGTGCTAGCACTGTGTTGTGCTAGCACTGTGTTGTGCTAGCACTGTGTTGTGCTAGCACTGTGTTGTGCCAGTACTGTGTTGTGCTAGCACTGTGAACGGTCCCATTGTTGTTTTGAGAGTAGCACTGCGAGGCCCGGGACTTCGAGTGGAGCGGCGGGGCTGCAGGCGCGTGGCAGCAACCGATTAGACGTGCTGAAGGGGCTCCTCTCCGACCGATTATATATTTCGGAATCATTGCTGTCGTTTCATGAAGAAATGTAATAAATTTATCCTCGAATGATTAATTACCACGAGGGCTAACAAAGGTATTACAACATTTTTTACTAAATGAACGAAAAATACTTCATTTGGAGTTCTTAAGTACAGGTTTTTACGAAAATCTGCTGATTTTAATCGTATGTAGTATGAATGGCATGAATTTTTACCGAGTTATATTTCAATCAAACCTAGTCGATATTTCAGTCAGGAAGGGGAGGGGGGGAGCGGGTAAATTGAATACACCAGCATATGATCACCGACGGGAGAACGGACAATAACCAAACATCGCTTCTTAAATACGTAGGCTAGCTCTTGACAGATGTGTCCCAGCTCTCAACTTGGGTCAGCATTTTTGGCCTCTGATTGACTCCATGGTGAGAAGCGTTCTTATGTCCACTTTAGAGGACTCCAATTCCGGTGCAAATATTTTTACGAAAGTTCTTACTTTTTAAGTACTGCTTCGAGCTGTTTTCAAAAATATAGAGCCAGAGTTTATACGACGTCGTCTGATGAACGCTGGTGAACGCTGGTAAATGCTGGTGTTCCCTGGTAAACTCTGGCGAGCGCTGGTAAGCGTTGGTGAGCGTTGGTAAAAGATGGTAAACGCTAGTGAATCTGGTGAACGTTGGTAAACGCTGGTAAACACTTGTAACCGTTGGTAAACTGCTGGTACTGCAAGTAATCGCTGGTAATTGCAAGTAGCGTATATAGTAACCGCTGGTAACTGACGATGACCGTTCGTAACCGCTGGTAACCACTGGAAGCCGCTAGTAACCGCTGGTAACATTTGCATTTGCAGGTTACTGCTAGTAACCGCACGGAACCACTGGTAGCCGCTAGTAACCAATAGTAACCGCTAGTGACCGCTGATAACATTTGCAATGGCAGGTAACAGCTAGTAAGCGCACGTAACCACTGGTAGCCGCTAGTTACGCTGGTAGCCGCTTGTAACCGCTAGTAACCAATAGTAACCGTTGGTAACCGTTAGTAACTGCTGGTAACCGTTAGTAACTGCTGGTAACCGTTAGTAACCGCTGGTTACCAAAAGTAACCGCTGGTTACCACTAGTTATCGGTGCTGAACGCTGGAAACCACTAGTAACCGCTGGTATCTGTTTATAGCGTTTCAACTTCAATGGCCCTTAGAGGCACTCGTTGTGGACCAGAATGATGTCATCTACAGCCGCTCTAAAATGACCATCTCCCGAGTGTCGGTCACCAATAGCAATAGCTTTGAGATCTTTCTAGAACACGCCTTCTACATCACAAACGATTTTTTCATTCATGAAAGAAATACACACATTTTAATCCATAGGAAACACGCCTCCGGTACTCAGTAAAATTTGTGATAAATTTTTGAGATAACCTGCTCACTAAATACCTTGAGCCGTTCTCACTCTATCAATATGGACTAGCCTGACAGTGCGCTGCAACACTATGTTCCGTATAGATGTAGCAATACACTACTGCACTCATCAGCCACACACAGGACTGAATCAATTAATATTCTCTTCAGGCTGGCAGTGCAATTAAGTTGTGCAGAGGTGATATCCCATGGAAGTGCTCTCGATGAGGAGCTGCGAGCTGCTTCCCTGCACCGGCCACCGGACGAGGTATGCTTTGATTGCGTCGTTCAGGCCCATTTTAACCTTGCTTGCATACTCTGATCAAATTGTTCCAGGTTACCAACAGCATGAAGACAAGGCGGTAAAGTTCTCATAAGCGTTTCAGTTATCAAAAGCAAGGAGGCAACACTGTAAAGTTTGTATACGCATTCCAGTAATTTAAATTCTCCAGAAGTTTTACCTACCGTACATTTGCAATTTAAATCAGGGTTCATTCCTGAGAAGTAGTTTAACTTTTACGTTTGTTCACAAGATTGCAGAACTTAAAACAATGAAGTTATGTAAGAGTTGCCAGCGAAACCTAAACCGTTGCGTTGTTTTCGCTTCATTTTCAGCTTTTCTCGAGCAATTGTATTGTGTTATTTTAGTGTAAACAACAGCTTGCCAAGAAACAGCAGTTTATAAGCTCTGATTAACAGCATACCAACAAACAGCAGTTTATAATATCTGATTTATAATACTGAAAAACAGTCCAAAAACGAACAACTTACGCGAAAAAATGTTTATTTGTTTTGCAAACAGTTTACTCGAATTATCTCCTGTTTACGAGTAATACAGAAAGAGATTCAGGGCAAACGAAGGCCATACAGGGGCTTCTAAAGCTTATCACAGTCCTTTAACTGGTATTAATTCTGCTGCGTGCAAACACCAAATTACAGGTCAGGACACTCTCTGCTATGAGGGACTTTGAACGGGTTCAATCGTGCCTGGTGGGATCGTTCTGTTAGAAAGGATAATCTTGTGTACGGCTTTCATCCTCTAGCTGTTAAATGGGTGAATTTACTTTGCCCCAATTGAAATATACTCCTTTGCATCAAGGCAATTCAAATTTTTGACTGCTCTTAATATGCACAGACACAGTACTGCAGCGCTCTTTATATGCACAGACACAGTAATGCAGCGCTCTTAATATGCACAGACACAATACTGCAGCGCTCTTAATATGCACAGACACAGTACTGCAGCGCTCTTAATATGCACAGACACAGTAATGCAGCGCTCTTAATATGCACAGACACAGTACTGCAATGCTCTTAATATGCACAGACACAATACTGCAACGCTCTTAATATGCACAGACACAGTACTGCAGCGCTCTTAATATGCACAGACACAGTACTGCAGCGCTCTTAATATGCACAGACACAGTACTGCAGCGCTCTTAATATGCAAAGACAAAGTACTTCAGTGTTCTTAATATGTATAGACACAGCACTGTACCGCTCTTAATATGCATAGAAAAGTACTTCAGCACTCTTAATATGCGTATACACAGTGCTTCAGTGCTCTTAATATGTATAGAAACAGTACTTCAGTGATCTTAATACGTATAGACACAGAACTTCAGTGTTCCTAATATTTATAGACACATTATTTCAGTGATTTTAACATGCATAGACGAAGTACTGCAGTGCTCTTAATATGCATAGACACAGTACTTCAGTGCTCTCAATATGTATAGACACAGTATTTAGTGATCCTAATATGTATAGATACAGTACTGTAAAGACACTGGACGCAGTATTTCATTGCCTTTTAATATGCATAGACACAGAACTTTATTCCTCGTGATATGCATGTATACAGTACGTCATTGTCCTCAATATGCATGGGCACAGTACTGCATCGCTCATAATATGCATGATACATCGCGTCATTATCCTCATTATACATGGGCACAGTAACACGATAGCAGTACACGATATCAGTAATGGATCGCCATCAATTCCTGCAGACCAACCAACTACCAAAAGGCAACCTAGTTTGGGCCAATAGGCCTGTTGTTGTCTTCCAACACTTGAACACACTTGTAAACACGTGGCAAGAGCAATGCATTAATCCGGTAACCAAGCGTACCACCATCAATCAATAACCACGAAACAATACAAACTGTAGATGTTTCTCATTAACAAACATCGGGCATTTGATCGCTTAAGATGGAGAGCTCAGAAGCATGCTGCTCGGTTGGTCGTCCACTAAGAGCACTGTCGCGTGGACGACACGATCAGCAGGGATCACTGGAGCCTCCTTCACTCCCGGTTCACATGGACCCCGAATGATGGGAACACCGTTCCTACCGCCTCAGTGTTTGACCATGATCCGGCTGATGTAGATGGTACACAAAGCTGTTGTGGTCAGAAGGGGTAGTGCAGACTAGAGCGTGTGAACCTGTGAGGGCTGCTGGGATTGGAAATGGAGTGATGGAGCAGGTAGAGGTCGGTAGTCAGTGTTTGGCCGTGATCCGGCTGATATAGATGGTACACAAAGCTGTTGTGGTCAGAAGGGGTAGTGCAGACTAGAGCGTGTGAACCTGTGAGGGCTGCTGGGATTGGAAATGGAGTGATGGAGCAGGTAGAGGTCGGTAGTCAGTGTTTGGCCGTGATCCGGCTGATATAGATGGTACACAAAGCTGTTGTGGTCAGAAGGGGTAGTGCAGACTAGAGCGTGTGAACCTGTGAGGGCTGCTGGGATTGGAAATGAAGTGATGGGGCAGGTAGAGGTCGGTAGTCAGTGTTTGGCCGTGATCCGGCTGATATAGATGGTACACAAAGCTGTTGTGGTCAGAAGGGGTAGTGCAGACTAGAGCGTGTGAACCTGTGAGGGCTGCTGGGATTGGAAATTAAGTGATGGAGCAGGTAGAGGTCGGAAGCGCTTTAGTTACTTCCTCTGGGAGATGTTGGTCGCGAATATTCCTCTGGGAGATGTTGGTCACGAATCTTACTCTGGGAGATGTTGGTTGCGAATCTTCCTTTTTGAGATGTTGGTCGCGAATCTTCCTCTGGGAGATGTTGGTCGCGAATCTTACTTTGTGAGATGTTGGTCGCGAATCTTCCTTTGTGAGATGTTGGTCGCGAATCTTCCTCTGGGAGATGTTGGTCACGAATTTAATAGGTGAAAACATTTTTAAATCGATAATGTTAATAGAGGTGAATGATAAGCCTCGATTATAGGGTAATGCAGTATTTAATTACTCAGGTCAGGTCATGTGCCCTAGTATGATTAACACTGACAGACATAACAAGGGGCAGGCACTAGCGATTACGTCGCAGCAGCGGCGCACCCAAGATTTTTTGAAACGGAAGGAGGGTCATAAACAAAAGAAAAGTGGTATTTTTTTACAAATATGTGCTGTCACGTATAATTTGATAGTAGTTTTATTACAAACTGAATCCTCAGGAAGAGAAGAAATGGCACCGTGACCATCCTCCCCTCTTCCCATCGGTGCGCCACTGCATCAAGCAGCCTGGACCAACTGCTACTGGGGGTGTGGAATTACTGCCGCTATCTGGGTAAATGGTGCATCTCGAACGCGACAATAAAAGATACAGGACAAGCCAAGGTCGAGATTTTGCCAAGGAAACAATGTAGGTTCGGCCAATTACTGGAATAAGAGTTTAGGATTCGAGGAAGAGTCATCGAATAAATATACAGAATATAGCAGTTGCTTTATGGTCAGAAGTTGATGATGGCACCGACGATACCATCTGTTTGTTTTCTTGTCTCTGCCCCTCATAGCAGATGGCACAATTAGAATCATCATACAAATGCTCGTAGTTGTTGCACTGAAGATGACTTCATGTATTGGATGTCAGCTGCCCGTGAGGGTATACATTACTGTGTATTCCTAATACGTACACAATCAACACCTTCTGATTGCAATTACTGATCAAATGTAAGAGCAATCAGAGGGTATCATTATTCCTTACCTCCTTGGCAAGGAGAATTGAACAGATTTGCCACGCTAAAGCTACATCACACAACGTCAACCCAAGGTTGTTCAGATGCCATAGAAAGATTTTGCTTATAAAATGTACTCTATGGCACGAAAACATTGTCAAATATTCTCTTATCATTTTCTTCAACTTAGCAGCAAAGGTTGACCTGAAGCCAATGCACTACACTCCGGAAAGATGGCTTAGTCAGGCCAACAAAGGAGCCTTCCCTCAAGCCTTTAGGCTGTTCAGAAGTTGGTTTCGCTCCCTTCAGCTCCCCCTTCCAATGTCCCTCTGTAGAAGGATGGCTTAGTCCAGCAGACAAAAAGCTTCCCTCAACTCTTTAGTCTGTTCAGAAGCTGCTTTCTCTCCCTTCAGCTCCCCCCTTCCAATGTCCCTCTCCAGAAGGTTGGCTTAGTCCAGCAGACAAAGAGCCTTCCCTCAACTCTTTAGTCTTTTCAGAAGCTGCTTTCTCTCCCTTCAGCTCCCCCCTTCCAATGTCCCGCTCCAGAAGGTTGGCTTAGTCCAGCAGACAAAGAGCCTTCCCTCAACTCTTTAGTCTTTTCAGAAGCTGCTTTCTCTCCCTTCAGCTCCCCCCTTCCAATGTCCCTCTCCAGAAGGTTGGCTTAGTCCAGCAGACAAAGAGCCTTCCTTCAACTCTTTAGTCTGTTCTGAAGCTGCTTTCTCTCCCTTCAGCTCCCCCCTTCTAATGTCCCTCTCCAGAAAGATGGCTTAGTCCAGCAGCCTGAAACCTTCACTCAAGCCTTTAATCTGTTCAGAAGCTGCTTTCTCTCTCTTCAGCTCCCCCTTCCAATGTCCTTCTCCAGAAGGATGGCTTAGTCCAGCAGACAAAAGCCTTCCCTCAAGCCTTTAGTCTTTTCAGAAGCTGCTTTCTCTCTCTTCAGTTCCCCCTTCCAATGTCCCTTTTTTCTGAAGTATCAACCTTAGAAACACCACCAGAGGGGTGGAGGACATTGTCTTTGTCATGGTATCACGTGGCAGAGAAATAACACCCTGCGGTCCAACACGGAAACAACTCTGGCGACCCAACACAGAAACAAGACCAGAAAATTCACTACAGAAACAACATCAGGCGATCTAACTCAGAAACAACACCCGGCGATCCAACAAAGAAAAAAAAACAGCTCACAATCCAACACATGGAAAACACCTGGCGTTTCAACAAAGGAGAAACACCCAGCATTCCATTACTTAAACAATACCTGGCGGTTCAACATTTATGGAAACAACACCTGGAAAGCCAACACAGAAACAACACCCGGCATTTCGACATAGAAACAACACCCGGTGGTCCAACACAGTAACAACACCCGGCGATCCAATACATAAACAACAGCCAGCAATCCAACACAGAAACAACACCCGGCATTTCGACATAGAAACAACACCCGGTGGTCCAACACAGTAACAACACCCGGCGATCCAATACATAAACAACACCCGGCGATCCAACACAGAAACAACACCCGGCGATCGAAGGACTAAGCCGCCAGTGTCTAGGCAGGTCGTGCTGCTCGGGAATACCCGGAGTGCCTTGCAAATATTGACGCTCAGAGGAGAAGAAAGCGGCCAAGTGATGGTTTTGTTCATGTTGGTTCAGGTTTGAAGGTCAATTGGAGATGCCTGCTGTGACATGATAGTAGGGGGGAAATCTTGTGACCTGGTATCGTTAACGATATATGTTTTGTGATGTAAAATGATACGTTGAATGGAATGATTGCTTTGTCTCGCATAATATATGTATATATATATG
>SDVV010027783.1:0-12053 GCA_016164225.1 Gammarus roeselii | reverse complement strand
GTGTGTGTGTTTGTGTATATATTCATATCGGCAGATTCGGTCATGTTTCTGAAGAAATTAAACACGACTAGGTAGTTTTTAGATTGCACTCGTTTTTTTATCAGCAGGTATATAGTTTAACAAATGTATACATGATATATGTTCTGCCAAGCAAGCATTGTTTCCGGTTAATATTCAGGGGTTATTTTACATGCACTATGTTTGGGCTTTCGCAATTTGGTCTTCAATTCAGTGGCGTCCTGATATTGCAAATTGCATGACCCCTTGGCCAACTTTAAATATTTTATACATTTACATAGGATAATATACGACCAGCAACATGATGCGATATATTTAATATTTTATCATCTTACTATATATATTTGGATGACTGTAGGCCCCATTCTTGATTGAAGCAACGGAAGTGGACAACAATGCGTAGGTTATTCATGAACACTCGTCGTGGACGCCATACGCACACCGTATGATATTCAGGAACACCCGTCGAAGAGGCCAGAAGTACACCGTATGATATTCAAAAACACCCGTCAAGAACGTCAGAAGTACACCGTATGAAATTCAGGAACACCCGTCAAGCACGCCAGACGCACACCGTATGATATTCAGGATCACCCGTCAAGGAAGCTAGACGCACACCGTTCGATATTCAGAAACACCTGTCATGTACGCAAAAAGTACACCGCACGATTCAGATTCTTTTTGAGTAAAATGTGATTTAAATTTATGGCAGGAGAAGACGAGGGTAATTGGAAGACGTATCTCCCTCGCCCATGGACTCATGTCATCTATATTTTCTTGGGGTATCCAAAGCAGCAAGATACTGATGTCCGACTTGGCCTCCGCTAACTGCTCCCATCCAACCATCAGCCCCTCGAGAAAATGACGCGAATTCCTGCATAGGAGATACCTCCCCGAAGTGATCGACTTTTCGTCCCTCCGGAGATTCTCTGTGAACGCAAACACTCTCTCCTTTTGGTAGCATGAGCTGATGCTCTGACAGAGTGGTCTCTCCAATCAAATCTATTGTAATGGACTGCTTCGCATCCCTGTCACCAGGAGATTTCTTTTTCTGCATGGACGTGTATTCGGTAATCTCCTCGTCCGATGCCACTCCGCCTCTGTTGATTACTGCACAAGTGGTTGTTTCTTTCACGAATCCAGCAAGATCGTCTGCTGATCTCTCGCCAATGCTTCCACCGTCTCCTAACTCCCGTGTCTCCTGGTTGTCTCCTCCAGCCAGCGAGGCCGTAGATTTGCTCTGCGGCGATCTCGGAGAGGGCGAGGATTTACCCAAGGTCTTCGGCATTGAATTGCTGGAGGAAGTGGCGGCGACGCGCCTGATGACGGTCACTGAGATGGCGATGAAGCAGAGAGCCACAGCCACGCCTGTCGCCACCAGACTTCCACGATAGCCGTAGCTGGCGCCACTCGTGGTAGGGCGAGCTGGAAAACATTAATTGAATAAATAACATAACCATGAGTTCGGGACTGGCGTCCATACTTATGAATAACGGCAGACTGGTATCAATTTGGAGTAAAGAGCCCGGTATCAGCTTGGGGATTCACAGATATCAATGATACTCTGCTATTTATAACCTCTTTTCGTTTGGTTTAGGGTACGTATTTGTGTTGCTTGAATGATTGGTTACCTCTTTTCTATTTATAGTTCACTGGGATTCGTTCACGGTGATGGAGTTTCCCGACCAGCCAAAGTGGGATCGGCGGATCTGAACTTACAGAAGACAAGTCCAGGGCCAAATAAAAAGTGTATTCATCAACATGATGTTCTCACTAACACATTGCGATCCTAACATTGTTTATTTAATAATTACATTTGTTTAAAGTGTGATCAATCTAACCACGGTGTGCACCACGCAAGAGGGAAGCATTGGGCATCATACTCTACGCCTTGGGGAGCAAGATGGTATCTATACCTCCAATAAAATGTTGGCTCTACACACTGATGGAGATAACATTTATTCTTTTGCTCTCAAATTGAAGCAGCATTGGTTTAACCACTTTATTCAGTGTGAAAAGAGTACTATTACTCATATGTTTATCACGTGGAGTACCTGGTCAAGGTACTCACAAGGTTGCTGAACCGGCGTGTTTGATGTGTACGCAGAGACCACGACCGGCACTGATGCGATGGGGCCCTGCGCCACGTACACCTTGAGTTTGTAGGCTGTACCAGGGTCCAGTTGACTGATGTTAAACCACGGCCTACCCGAAGTCAGGTTCGCCAAGAGAACCCCATTTTCTTCATATACCTTGAAGTAACATAAATATGTGGTTGGAGATGAACAATTTAAAATCTAACAGATGACAAATAATTGATTTGGTATATGGGACCAAACGCTCGTGACCTTGTCTTCCAATCAGTGATATTTGGATGCTGGTAATCGTATGCCGTGTTGGCTATGCTAATAATCAGCTCTAAATTCAAATAGGTACCTCATGATCACCCACGGGAGATGGTATGTAAGTTTCTTTCCTGAAACTTTTCTGGTGTTTTTCATAAATTAATGCTTGTTTGATATCAAAATTTCCTCTAATCCTCCGCGAACATTCGGTTCTGTCTTCCTTCATAAAAAAAATTGATAGGTAGCATGATAAAATTTCGAATTTTTGAGGGTTGTGAAATAATTATGCTGTGCAAAATTTAGGGCAGCTGCGATAAAGCTTGTTGCGATTCAAAACGTACCTCAGCGAAGTACTGCGTTGAGCCTGGTTGAGGATGTGGCGGACGAACACACGTCAGACTGACGGACGACGCCGTGATGTTGGCCAGGCGACACGACGACACCGGGGCAGGGGTTTCTGGGGAGGCATGAGCCAAACCTTCAGTAATTGGCATGATATGAAAGGCTAACTAAAACCATATATTCGGATCACACGAATGAAATAATTTTTATATTATGAATACCATCGGATTTTTGCTTATCCCCAGATAAGCAAGGATAAAAAACAAAAATAAAAAACAAAGTATGCAATACAAAGTTGTCCCTGGCGCCAACTTACTTGCTACTCTGATGAAGAACCTGCACTGTTTCTCTTGGCGCCAACTTACTTGCTACTCTGATGAAGAACCTGCACTGTTTCTCTTGGCGCCAACTTACTTGCTACTCTGATGAAGAACCTGCACTGTTTCTCTATGCGCCAACTTACTTGCTACTCTGATGAAGAACCTGCACTGTTTCTCTTTTCACCAACTTACTTGCTACTCTGATGAAGAACCTGCACTGTTTCTCTTGGCGCCAACTTACTTGCTACTCTGATGAAGAACCTGCACTGTTTCTCTTGGCGCCAACTTACTTGCTACTCTGATGAAGAACCTGCACTGTTTCTCTTGGCGCCCCATGACGTTGCTGGCCCAACAAGACAGCTGGCGGTCCTCCTGGTGCTTGGAAGGTCTCACCGACAGACGAGCCCACGACCGGTCCCAGTCGACAGCCATCGGAGAAGGGTGTCTTGTGAGTATCTCAGGTACTGATGACGTAGGCTGGTGGCTGATGATGTCGTTGCCACTGTTCCAGTACCAATCGATGCGGGTAGAAGGAGGATGGGAGGCCACGTGGCAGGTCACGTTGATGGGCTGGTCGTAGATGAAGTAGGTGGTGGTGGAAGGCATCATGCACACTGGCTTGTCTGAAAGGGAATTGAATTGTACTAATTAACAAGAAGTGACCATGCGAGTCTAGCACAACACCCTCAAAAAAGTTCTAACTCTGGCCGAATATGCTTTTATCAGAGGGAGAGAAACCAATCGAATAGGTAAATATAAGTCACTTTAAACGAAATTAATAAATTTGTATATATCTAAATGTCTAAAGTTGATGAACTAGTCAAGTAGAGAATAAGAGCTGTACTCACAGGAGAGTTTGAGAGCAAGCGGTTTACTGGTGGCGTTGGCCAGGTGGTTAGCAGCGGAGCAGCGATACTGGCCTGCCATGTGACGGTCCACCTTTTGAAGGGCCAGAGAGTCTCCTGAGGTGATAATGCCTCGACTTCTGTTGTGTTGGACGACCAGGCCCTGGCGAGGGTAAGGAAACATGGTTACACTCTATGAACTCATCTTAATTGAGCGTGCTACAATAAATGCATAGAGCACGATATAAGATAACTCTAACAATAATAATTATTACCTTGCTTTAGATCATATTTATTCTCCTAACCATTCCTAATTTTCTGTATGTTCTGACACGTTATACTTCCCTCTCTCAGGTTCTAATTATCAGCCCAACCACAGCGGAACTATTTACCCGACTTTATTTTATTTATTTGCTACCTCATGGAACCAGATGATTTTGTCTGGTGGAGGATTGGCAGCCACTTTGCAGCGGAGGTAGATATCGTCCCCCTCCTTCAGGCGATGGGGCTCGATGGTGAGACCATATTCTACGCTCACACTCGGAGGGTCTGAAAAGAAGAGAATTAAAGGTAAACTCAGGGTAAAGTATGCGCAAACAGAAGTACAAAATTTGGAACAAATTATATGTGTCAGCAACCTCCATTGAAGTCAACATCAATGAAACACGTGATGAAAGCTCTGCAGGCGTATTATTGCCTAAGAAATGAACTAAGGAGTGTGGAGAAACCCGGAGCAGGCCTTAGCAGAAGCAGGCTTGCACAGCAGCAGGCCTGAGCAGGAGCAGGCCCGAGCAGGAGCAGGCCTGAGGGAGGATAGCGTCTTGACGAGTGTTCACGGGAGTTATCGGGTAGATATCAAGTTTTGAATAATTGACATACCGCAGAGGGGCAGAAATCCTCTCAATAAACGCCACCCAAATTTTTTGGAAGCTCAACTAGTATGAGAACTCCGAACAGCGACCCCACCTGTATCTGAATAATAACACATTAGTCAATATTTCAAATACTGATCTGTAGGAAACATTGGGTCTCAAATTGACACGAAGATAAATTCTGCAATGAAGGAACAATTATCTGAATAGCTGGTCAGAACTACCAAAATAAATGTTTAACGGGCGAATATCGTGGGGAAAAACTTATGTTTTAATATAGTCATGGCAACAGAGTGAGGTCTTCTCTTGCTGTTGAATGTTTGTGACGGCATACGCTGTTAACGGAGTCAGGTCTTCTCTCGCTGTTGAATGTTTGTGACGGCATACGCTGTTAACGGAGTCAGGTCTTCTCTTGCTGTTGAATCTTTTGTGGCGGCATGCACTGTTTTAATAGTCATGACAACAGAGTAAAGTCTTCTCTTGCTATTAAATGTTTGTGACGGTATACACTGCAAATAGAGTAAGGGCTTCTCTTGCTGTTGAATGTTTATGACAGTATACACTGTTAATAGAGTAAGGTCTTCTCTCGTTGTTGAATGTTTGTGACGGTATACACTGTTAATAGAGTAAGGTCTTCTCTTGCTGTTGAATGTTTGTGACGGTATACACTGTTAATAGAGTAAGGTCTTCTCTTGCTGTTGAATGTTTGTGACAGTATACACTGTTAATAGAGTAAGGTCTTCTCTTGCTGTTGAATGTTTATGACAGTATACACTGTTAATAGAGTAAGGTCTTCTCTCGTTGTTGAATGTTTGTGACGGTATACACTGTTAATAGAGTAAGGTCTTCTCTCGTTGTTGAATGTTTGTGACGGTATACACTGTTAATAGAGTAAGGTCTTCTCTCGTTGTTGAATGTTTGTGACGATATACACTGTTTTTCGTCATCTTTCTTAAAAGAGCCCGTTAAGCCTCTACGACCATTAACTGCAAGATTTTAGGTCTCGTAACCGTTTGTCCGTTCGTTATTTTCACCCTATCACTATGTAGCATTGATCAGCATTATATCATTGATTCATAAAATAACATAAAATGTTTGGACGGGAATCTTGCTCTAAGCCTTTTAAACAGAAAGGTCATACCTTTTAAGGAGGTGTTTCCATCTGAAGGAACGGTTGTCACATCTAAATAGAATATCATAAAGTTTACCATGGATAACACAACTACCGTGGAGAAGGTCATACAGTTTACCATGGATGACGCAACTACCGTGGAGAAGGTCATACAGTCGCAATGGAATGTCATACAGTTTACCATGGATGACGCAACTACCGTGGAGAAGGTCATACAGTCGCAATGGAATGGCTTGCCTATTTTCTTGAATGATGGTCTTAGTTTCTGAAACCGGAAATCCCGACCTTTTTATAATAATATGTTCTATTTTATAATGTCGGCTTAACCAGGGAGGATTGGGTCATGACGCGCGTAACGCATTTCATTTTGCTATGAATGTATCACCCTCTGGACAATAATGAAGTGAAAGTTCTAATTCGTAACTCACAGTAGACGACTAGTCTCGTCGTGTTGGTGGGAGGAGGCAAGGTGTCCACTGCTGGGTTGTTGGCAGAACACGAAACAGTGGCTCCGTTATCCTCCGGGGTGACCGCTACCTCCACCACGCTCGTGGACACTCCGTCGGTGATGCTACTCTCCTGGATGAGGAAGACGACAAAAGTGACAGCATTGAAATAAATGAGCTTCCTCGATTTGTAAAAGTTTATTCATGTGTTTCGTATCCCGTTGTGTCGAATGTTTCAGTAACTATGGTTCAACTTCATGATGATATTCTTTCATCACATAATGACAATAACAAGTAGGAATGTTCATTGTTACATCCTTACTCACCTCCCTGTGAGGGTGTAAGGGAAGACCGTTGATCTCCCATGTGAGTGTGGCGGACGGCGTAGAACCTCTCGCCCAGCACTGTAACCTCGCCCGCCGCCCCGCCACAGTGGCGGCCGGACCCTGGACCACCACACTGGCTGCCGACACTGTATTGGGAGAGTGTTTGGGTTCTGCTAGCTACATACACTTGGGTCATATAAAGCAGAAGTGGAAGATTCTATTTCATAAAGTGGTGTCTACGTTTCCGTCAGTTTGTTGATAGAGTGGATGATGATGTACCGCTTCATACAATATCGTTCAAATGTTATGCATTCAAGAAAAAATAGATGAGTATTTTCTTTCGAATTACGGGTACAGGCCAGACTGAATACATCGCGGAAACACCGCCTGAATACAACATACGGCATGATACATTGACACTGTTTGTTACAATCATATTTTCTCAACCAAGGGAGATCTAAAAATTAGTAAATTTTACATCCACCCACACCAATAACCCGGGCAGATGGACAGATAGTGTGACGAGGGCAAATACATTTTACATTAGCTAGAAACATAACTTGGGAGAGGGTCGGGTGAGTCATGCCGTACTCCAGAGACGCACTGAGGGCAAACGGATACTTGTTTCACTATGCAATTGATTACTTCAACTCGACTCCGCGGTGAGGCTCTCACACCGCAACTATTGCGTCGAATGCACCGGCCTCCGATGAAGGCTATTGCCAAGAGAAACTTATTTGGTCACGGGTAGAAAGTGCCAGGCTCAGTTAGAACTGACGCTGAGTAGATGCAGTACATAACCTGGTACTAGGGCAGGATACATGAAATCTCCTGTGGGGTTTGAGAAGACTTTTCACAGGTCAAACTTTTATTGTTTGACTGAAATCCTTGTATCAGTAACGGAACAATGCGGCTCACTTAGAAAAAAAATATGAATGCATACACATAAAGACTTATGAGTTTCTCCTGGTGCATGCTTCAACGGTAAAATAATCGAACATAATAAAGCAGCGCCGACGATCACGGATTCAGTAACAAATATTGCTTCAATTGCAAAGGGTACTGCATAAAAAGCACAGTACCAATCAATACAACTAATAAACGGCCATAAGACATTCCTTGTCCTCCTGTAAATGGTCAGCGCGGCATCCTTTCTGTGGTGGCGCTGAGCGGTGACGCTGAGCGGTGACAAGCAGCGAAACTGCCATCCATCTTCGACGACTCACTGAATGCAACTGCAGTCAAGTGCACGTGAACGTCGGAGAGCGCAGCTCCAGCACTACCTGGCAGTTGGTAAATTAGGTTACCCGGAACCGGAATTCAGAGCGCGATGGAATTGAGCATGAGGTACAGTTTATTGGAACTGCCAGGTAGCCTGAACTATGGTGGCCGATCTGAGCGGGCAAAGAATTATATACTTTGTTCATGGTATATCAGCACCAACGAAATAAAGCTGTGAGCCGAATACAATACACCATTACATTTCTCTCAGTGTAGGCAGAGGTAGGCCGCATTGTGTACACCGTTACATTTCTCTCAGTGTAGGCAGTGGTAGGCCGCATTGTGTACACCATTACATTTCTCTCAGTGTAGGCAGTGGTAGGCCGCATTGTGTACACCATTACATTTCTCTCAGTGTAGAAAGCGTCGAACCGCATTAGATTCCCCTATTGAGCTGCGGACTTACGGTGCATGCGGATGGTGACTTCGGAGAGCCGAGGGCTTGTTAGGTTCGAGTTCGATGCTGAGCAGGTGATGTTAGCATTGTTCCACTCTCGTGGTAGCGAGGATACTACCAGGTCGCTCCTCAGCACCTGCAGAGCAGAGTTGCAGGGTTGGCGGGGTGAAAATATTCCAGATCATGGCTAAGCTTTATTGCTTCCTGACTAATTCAAGGTTTAGAATATTTGGGAAAAAATGTCTGGCGGCAGATATGAAAAATGGATTCATCGCAGTCTGGATTGAGTTTGTAAATATATTGTGCATATCAACACAATGATTAACATTCCATTAGCTATTGGTTAATCAAACAATGGTATTTATGAATATAATATTACGTATCTATTTAACTGTTGTAAAAACTATAGTCCAAAATTGAACATCGATCGCGGTATTTGTGAACTGCACCTGCTCAAGCCTTCCCTAACAGAATCATGCCGTTTATGTGGCCAATAACGACCTACAATATTACGACATGAGACGTACACTAATCCGAATGTTATCATAATATCGCAACTATGGTTGGCTGCGCTTAACAAGGTTGGGAGTTGTTGATTTTCTAAGGAATAAATTATATAAAATTAGCATGCGCATATCTGACGGTAGGTATATAGCCCAGGAGGAAGAAAAGTCCGTACAATCCAATAATCTCAATCTTAGTTTGATAGTCTATGCTACTCATAGAAGAATCAATTTATTCATTATTTTTTGCAATATATTTATTGAGATTCTTCTAAACTCATTCCAATGCCCCACGTTGCGTCTCGTAGGAGAAAAGGTTTGGCTTCATTGATGGTAAAGTACTTCATTAGAGTACTTCATTGAGGTTAGAATATTTCCTTAGAATATTTCATTGAGGTTAGAGTATTTCATTAGAGTACGTCATTGAGGTTAGAGTACTTCATTAGAGTACTTCATTGAGGTTAGAGCACTTCATAGGACTACTTCATTGAGGCTAGAGTACTTAATTGAGGTTAGAGTATTTCATTAAAGTACTTCATTGAGGTTAGAGTACCTCATTAGAGTACTTCATTGAGGGTAGAGTACTTAATTAGGGTACTTCATTTGAGTACTTCATTGAGGTTAGAGTACTTCATTAGAACACTTCATTGAGGTTAGAGTACTTCATTGAGGTTAGATTACTTCACATGAGAACTTCATTGAGGTTAGAGTACTTCATTAGAGTACTTCATTGAGAAAAGAGGTTAGATTACTTCATTGGAGTACTTCATTGAGGTTACAGTACTTCATTAGAGTACTTCATTGATGTTAGAGTACTTCATTAGAGTACTTCATTGAAGGTAAAGTACTCCATTCGAGTACTTCATTGAGGTTAGAGTACTTCATTATAGTACTTCATTGAGGGTAGAGTACTTCAGTAGAGTACTTCATTGAGGTTAGAGTACTCCATAGGGGTACTTCATTGATGTTAGGGTACTTCATTAGAGTACTTCATTGAGGTTAGAGTACTTCATTAGATTACTTCATTGAGGGTAGAGTACTTCATATGAGTACTTCATTGAGGTAAGAGTATTTCATTAGAGTACTACATTGAGGTTGGAGTACTTCATTGAGGTTAGAGTACTTCATTAGAGTACTTGATTGAGGTTAGGGTACTTCATTATAGTACTTCAATGAAGTTAGAGTACTTCATTAGAGTACTTAATTGAGGTTAGAGTACTTCATTATAGTACTTCATTGAGGTTAGAGCACTTCATTAGAGTACTTCATAGAGGGTAGAGTACTGCATTAGAGTACTTCATTGACGTTAGAGTACTTCATCAGATTACTTCATTGAGGTTAGAATACTCCATTAGAGTTTTTCATTGAGGTTAGAGTACTTCATTAGAGTACTTCATTGAGGGTGGAGTACTTCATATGAGTACTTCATTAGAGTACTTCATTGAGGTTAGAGTTCTTCATTAGAGTACTTCATTGAGGTTAGAGTACTTCATTAGAGTACTTAATTGAGGTTATAGTACTTCGTTATAGTACTTAATTGAGGTTAGAGTACTTCATTTTAGTACTTCATTGAGGTTAGAGTACTTCATTACAGTACTTCATTGAGGTTAGAGTACTTCATTAGAGTACTTTATTGAGGTTAGATTACTACATTATAGTACTTCATTGAGGTTAGAGTACCTCATTAGAGTACTTCATTGAGGTTAGAGCACTTCATTAGAATACTTCATATAGGGTAGAGTACTGCATTAGAGTACTTCATTGACGTTAGAGTACTTCATCAGATTACTTCATTGAGGTTAGAATACTCCATTAGAGTTCTTCATTGAGGTTAGAGTACTTCACTAGAGTACTTAATTTAGGGTAGAGTACTTCATTGAGGTTAGAGTACTTCATTAGAGTACTTCATTGAGGTTAGAATAATTCATCAGAGTACTTCATTAGAGTACTCCATTGAGGTTATAGTACTTCATTAGAGTACTTCATTGAGGTTAAAGCACTTCAATAAAGTACTGCATTAAGGTTAGAGTACTTCATTCGCTGTAATGACGTTCAGTCAATTGAAGGCTTGAGGCCTCCCCCAGGCCTCCTGTTCTTCGCACCTGCTCCTCCTGCGAGTCAGTCTGCTCCAGTGGGACGGGTTGACCATTCCGGGTCCACGTAACCGATGGGACAGGGGTGCCTGACGGATATTAGATAAAGAATAGAACGATTTTGGGCCGTTGATGTTGCGTAAACAAAATATCATTGACCACAAGAAAGTTTTAACAATTCTTATACACACACGTAAACTATGGGAAATCGTTGTTATGTTCGTCATTCGGACATGAATGCTGAATTTGATATTTAACTCAGAAAACAATAATTAATTATAGGCTTAAATACTTGTAATATCACATCCTCTCTGAAAGATAATCGAACGCTAATAATAATGCTGTGCGCTCCATTCTTTCTTATCTTTCATGCAATTTCACGTATCTTCCCGAGCAAGGTGCACTAACCTCCTCTCTCGAGCAAGGCGCACATACCCCTTCTTTCGAGCAAGGCGCACTTACCCCTTCTTTCGAGCAAGGCGCACTCGCCCCTTCTTTCGAGCAAGGCGCACTTACCCCTTCTTTCGAGCAAGACACACACACACCATCTCTTTCGAACAAGGCCCACTAACCTCTTTTCTCGAACGACGCGCACTTACCCCTTCCTTCGAGCAAGGCGCACTTACCCCTTCTTTCGAGCAAGGCGCACACACCATCTCTTTCGAGCATGGCCCACTAACCTCTTCTCTCGAACAACGCGCACTTACCCCTTCTTACGAGCATGGCACATTTTCCCCTTCTTTCGAGCATGGCGCACACACCATCTCTTTCGAGCAACGCCCACTAACCTCTTCTCTCGAGCAACGCGCACTTACCTGTTCCTACGAGCATGGCGCACTTACCCCCTCTTTCGAGCAAGACGCACTTATCCTATCTCCCGAGCAAGGCGCACCACTCCCTCTCACGAGCAAGGCGCACTAAGCCTCTCTCCCGAGCAAGGCGCAATCACCCCCTCTCCCGAGTATGGCGCACTCACCCCCTCTCCCGAGAAAGGCGCACTCACCCCCTCTCACGAACAAGGTGCACTCAGCCCCTCTTCCGAGCAAGGCGTAATCACCCCCACTTTCGAGCAAGACGCACTCACCACCTCTCCCGAGCAAGGCGCACTCACCCCTTCTCCCGAGCAAGGCGCA
>SDVV010027782.1:0-12053 GCA_016164225.1 Gammarus roeselii | reverse complement strand
AAAAAAAAAAAAAAAAAAAAAAAAAAAACTGAAGTGCTCACTCAATAGTTCACTCATGGTCTAATTTTCATCTACCAATTGACAGGATTCATCGAAGAATAGGCCAGTTGTAGTTATGAAAGTTAAGAATTTTTCCAGATGAGCAAACAAAAACAAAAAGTATCCATTGATATTTCCATCAGCACTCTGTTAATTTTTTTATCACTCCTTCGGCCTTGTGGATATTACATTCTCTGTTAAATTGAAGCATTTTTTTCTGAATCTATGAGTGTTCCCTGTGTTCATTTATTTGCGTATTGGTTCCCGTTTATTCATGAACGTTTTACTCCCAGATAAGTAATTTTTCAGGTATTTTTCGCTGTTCGACCAATGTAAACTTGTTATTTCAAGTTTCACACTACAATCCAGACCGATATAGTGTTTCCAAACAATATCAGACATTGTTTGCTTAATAATTTGCTCAGTTGTTTTCACTGCAGACTTCACATGCCGTAAAGATAACTTATTCGGAACATATTACTTTCAAAATTTAAAATAGACCCTGAACAATTTACAAGCGCTGGATCTCACATTCTTACAAGTGCCGGTTTCTCAATTTTCTTCATAATAAGAATTAATTTTTTTTCCGCCTGCCAGCCTGTAAAAAAAATGTGTTGCAAAGAAATCACCGTAGGGATGTTTTTTTGTGACTTATTATTTCCATATTTGTAGCTATATGGTCGAATGAGTCAGTTAAACTTCAGTGAAACTTCAATTGTATGTTCATTGGGCTCCCATTATGAGAGACTATAAAGTGTTATAACTATAGTGACCTAATTTTTGGTTCCATTGAACCATTGGACATCCACAGCAATCATCACGAATTTTCAACTCTGGACGCTTTAAAGGCCACATTTCCCATGAATGGCAGCGCCACCACATTTCCTACTTGTAACGTCCTTTCTAAAAAAAAAAACGTTCAGTGCCACTGTTGTTACGTAGACTTTAAGTGTGATACAGTCTGAACAATAAAGAGTGCATCGTGACATGTATTAAAGGTGCTTCTGTTTGCAGAGGCAGTAGAAGTAATTCGGGTAAATTTTTATAAAAAAACTTTCCTCCATGAATTCTTCTTCTTTCAACTCATCGACCATGTCCTAAAAGCCTCATATCCTTGACAATCATAGCGTTTTGATCAATCTCGCGTCATCGCATGTGTTTGCCATTCATCTGGTTGATTTGCACTGTGGTAGCGACGGCAATGCATCGCCGCGGAAGCGCGATGCACTGTATAAGCACGACTAACTTTATCGCGGATTGGGCGTCTGCCCGCCCATGAATTCTTGCTGTCCTTGAACATAAACGTGACGGTATTGTTGTACACAGCTTTTCTAAACGTGTTCGAAACTGGAGTTTAGTTGTTGATTACCACGATTCTCGTTTCCTTGGAAGCAATTTCTGTTATTGACTGTACCATTCGTGTGGTATTGAAAATTATTCGTGTAGTTGGTACCGTTTGTAGCATCTCGACCACCAGAGGTCACGTTCAAAGGACCTTGACTCCTGGCAATCTTGGCAATAGTCCGATCACTGAGAACTTGGACAGGATACATAGCCGTAGTATTGTCGGATGATGACAACAGGTCGCATAATTTTCCGTAATCGTGGAATTTTGAAAACGATTTGCCATAACCAATATCACGTTCCGAACCAGACTTCTCAACATTCTCATTGTTCAGTTCATGTTTTTCGTTATCATTGCAACATTTGCCGTAGTGAATATGCAACTAAATGTTTCATATTTTTCATCACTAACATCTTTAGCAAATCACGATAGATGAAATGAACACTTGTGGCATGTTTCCCTCTTTTTTAGGCTATTTCCTCTTACCTCCTAAACTGAATCATGCGAAAACAAAGTATTGATACTCTCACTTTTCAATCAGGCTTAAACTGCGCTAAGTCTAAGATCTTACACCATATTTCTATTTAATAAACAACATGCACCATCTTCCATACAACACAGTTTGTTTTCGTTCACTGCAAATAGCTATCACTGAGACAGCATTACAATTATAAGAACACGAATGTTATTAAATCGTTGCATTCTTTCAGTTCCTCTTCCTTCTGGGAGAGGGTATTTTCTGACGCACTTCCTGTGTCGAGAATGTGGCAGGTACTCGTCTGGCTGCGTTCACGCAGCAGCTACTGCAAGTCCACGATTCATGACAGGAAATGTATGCTGCTTCCTTCCTTCCAGAAATTGTTTCAGCTTAGATTCTGATTATTATCATTGTGCTCCTACCAAGTTGGGAAGCTTAGAAGTTGTGTAGTCGTTTCACTGAGTCAGTCAAAAGGCTAATTAATGGGCCTCGACTTTTGATTTTCGTTAAAATTCACGTTTAATACATAAACCATCTTTATATTTTGGTGATCATTACTGATAACGTCCGCTGCATAGTTTTAAAAGGTGCCTTAGTTCTATATGTTGAGTGGATCACCGCGCATTTTGGAACAGGCGTATTTATTATCAGACGGAGGATAAAATGCTCACGGATCGATCTATATGAAATATCTACTTTTGATTCTAGTCATGTACTATTTCGAGCATAAACCATTCTCGCAAGGTTCAGATATCAAGGCAGAAATTATGTGCATTACAGGCAATCTCCGTTTGACATTCGGTGGAAATATTGCAGACAGTGGTTATGCCGATGAGGCAGGCAGCTAGCGCAGGGGAACCTGTCTAACTAGGGCAAAATATCTCTTGCAGGCAGACTGTCTATGCAGGGCAGATATTTTACCCTGGGCTGACTGTTTTTATGAAGTGCAAAATAACAACGCCTGACAGATTGTCTAAACAGGGAAGACTGTCTACTCAGGACTGAATGTCTACGCAGGAAAGACTCTCTCAACTGTGCATAATGCCTACGTAGAACAGACAGTCAACGTGTGTCAGACCGTCTTCGCATGACAGTCTGTCCACGCATGACAGATTGTATACGTTGGGCAGACTACGCTGGGCAGACTACGCTGGGTAGATTGTCTACACTGGGCAGATGGTCTGCGTTGGGCAGTTAGTCTACAACCATCTAGTAAACCACAAAAAAACATTCACCGTCCTCGTTCCTTATTATTCGTGCCATTTTTATCATGTTGGTGTTCTCAATTACAAAAACCCAATTATTTCTAGTCTTCCCTAAGGTTGTTTCCTTTATTTCCTCCGTTGTCCCTGCCACGCCGCACTACAAACAAATCTCAGCAGCCTAACAGCACGACCATGTAATTTTCATTCCGACATTGCTGAGTGCTGCGGGCACCAGTCCATGACATGCTCAGTCTGGACTGAAAAGAGAAGGCCAGGTAGGCGAAGAATATGAAAGAGTAGCTAAACTACGGAAACAGAAAGACGCTGTAATCTGGCTTTTACTAAAGATGCTTCACTTTAGATTCCTTGAAAACTATTATACGTGACTAAATTTGTTAATAGAATCAGAACAAAACGATGTGAAAGAGTTGAAGTAGTCATGAATGATAATTGATCACCTTTTTTATACAACTTCCTTAGTTTGAGTCTTGATGCTTTTGTTAAATTTGTTCTAGCTCCCCGTAAGCGCGATACTCACGCAAACGCACCGCTAGACTTACGCAAGCGCGCAGCAGGACTCACGTATGCGCGCCAAAGGACTCTTGCAAGCGCGCAGCAGGACTCACGTATGCGCACCAAAGGACTCTTGCAAGCGCGCAGCAGGACTCCGTATGCGCACCAAAGGACTCTTGCAAGCGCGCAGCAGGACTCACGTATGCGCACCAAAGGACTCTTGCAAGCGCGCAGCAGGACTCACGTATGCGCACCAAAGGTCTCTTGCAAGCGCGCAGAAGGACTCACGTATGCGCATCAAAGGACTCTTGCAAGCGCGCAGCAGGACTCACGTATGCGCACCAAAGGACTCTTGCAAGCGCGCAGCAGGACTCACGTATGCGCACCAAAGGACTCTTGCAAGCGCGCAGCAGGACTCTGCCTCAGTATTAGTTGCTCCGTCCTCGCACCGCGCAATCTGATGACGACAACGCCCGCTCGTGATCGCAAAGTGATGGGGCTAAGAGTGAAACAATAATTAACTGCGAATCTCACAATGAGAAACCATCTACTTGCAGCTCTTCGTAAACTTATATCATAGTTCTATTTGGCGCTTTTATTTTCTCGTCGCAACTTAGGAATCATGTCACAGCTCAGCCTAACTGATGATCAAAAACTCTGAAGGTAACACGTTACATCTAAGTTAAAAACTCAGTACTCGATGTTCGTTAACTCCGAAGGTAACACGACGCAACTCAGGTAACATGCCACAACTCCGTAACTGCTGCTCGTTAACTCCGAAGTTGCCTCATTTGCACTCATGCGAGCTGATTGCAGCGACTTGTGCTAAAGTTGGATGAGGGAATTAAAAAAATTGAGTCGCGTCTCTCCAAAACTCCATTAAGTGCTCAGTGTTTGACGAGATGCCATTCATCATTGTTAATCTGATACACAATGCTAATTGCCTGTATTGGTGACGCTGGAATGGCAATATAAGGCCAGCTGTAAATCAGGAATGAATCCGTGAATAAATTTTCTTGCAAAGGATATTGTTTACTATGAGAAATAATTTGAGAGGCTAATAGTGTTCGATGGAAAATTATACGCTGCAAGAAAATACACAACTGACAGATAACGACATTAGTTATGTAGATGTTTCTTCATTCATTGACCGAACCTAGGTCTGTTCCATTCTTTCCTTGCCAAACAATGTGCCATAAACGTTATCGGAAAAGTCGTATTCAACATCAAATACTTCGAATGATGCAACCTAAGTTGGCAATTTTTTCAAGCTGAAACATAGAAGAAGAGTGCTTCCCATACAGATTCTGCTTCATTGTTTCAAATTCAGGCCATTTGGTTTTGTGGCGGGATCTCAAAAATTAGGCGAACCTAAAATATTAGCATTGGAACTGTCTCTCCGATTTGCAGGGCAGAATCTCAGTATTCCTGGGTAAGAGACACTTGGTCACGACACAGATTTTTTTTGGCCGATTGGATCGTTGAAGCCGCCCACAAAACTTCAATCAGTTCTTGAAACAATGTGGGAAAGTGATGGGTATTTCCTACAGTTCGGTGATTGAATTCAGAAAAATCACGGGCAAAACGCTGAGCAATGGATGACAGTATCAGCTATGCAGATACAAAACGCGCAAAGAAAAAACACACAAATGTGTTTGTATATATTCCCAATAATATTTTTGGTGTTTATCATTTTGCTATCGCGAACTTATTATTGGTGTATACACATTGATGGTGTGAGCAAATTACCAGTATTCCTACAACTCATGTGAATAATTCATAGGAGTTGTGCCAGCATTCACCTTCATCAAGTCATAAGGTTGGCATGTGCATGAAGAAATTACGCCTAATTTCTAATGCATCAACTCGCAGCTGCAGTCCCTTTATTCAGTCTAGTTGTTAAACGTGGTCTGGCTCTTCAAGAAAATTTAAAATGCAAATGAAGAAAACGAATAACTGAGCGAGGAAAATCTGCCAATTTAGAATGATCTCATTTTTGTTCTCGACCGGAGAAATTGCGAAAATTAGTATTAATTGATTTTTTTTTAAATTTCGCGAAAAACAACTTCGAAAGAATGATGAGTTAACCAACACCAAATCAGCTGTGCAGAATTGTCCACCGGCCTCGCAGGAAGTATCGTGTCCTTAGTTAAAAATGGGAAAAGAACTGCAACGGAATGGTGTTACAATTTTGCAAGCCTCAACAATTATATTGTTTACGCTGCCATTGAAAATCGTTCGATCATTTTCTGGTATAATTTCTATCTACTCAGCAAATAGTCACTGCCATTTTCACTTTAAAAAAGGTCTCAGGTGACACAGATCTTGTGTACCGTAGCCCAAGGTGTACCCAGGAACGGGGCTGCCAAGGTGGAGGCCCTGCACCACAATAGGGTGCATTTACGATTTAATACGGTCAGAGAGGGCTCGGTGTTAGTGCACTTCAGCCCATTACTCGAATGGGAACATGATGCCAAAGTCTAATCGAGCTAAATTAAGAGGAACCCGCGGAATATTGTTCAACGTTTCATTGTCACAAATAGGAAATTATGGATGTTTGAATAATGCAAGTTAGATGAATAAATTGAAATTAAGCAATTTGATGAATAAATTGAAATTCAGCAATTTGATTAATAAATTGAGATTCAGCAATTTGATGATAAACTGAAATCCAAGGATAACATGATAGAGAGTGTGTCCATGTGGTTTCAAGAGCCCTTCCTTCTTATCTCAAACGGACATCAGAAAAGCCCATAGATGCCGTGAAAAATAGCATAAAGATGATGTCAAACAATCTTGTCCATCCCTTATCAACTCGTCCGCGTTTTCAGCGAGCAATTGTAAATCAATAGGAATAAAGCGGATTGAACTGTGTAGGTACAATTCAATTCATGTATTTACACGTCATATCAATGTAATTATTGTTGGTATTTCACTTATGAGGATTAAATCTGCTTAGCTAAAACAACGAAGTTTTCTCCACGATCCATTGCCTGGAATTTCCATACTCTTCTTCCGAAGGGTTTAATGTGTGTATTCAACATTAATCTCAATTGAATACACGGACATTGGGACAAAATCATGGATGGAAATTATTAATTCTCAATCGTCCAAATGGGGTTTATTCGCAACGTGTTTTTTTAGTCGATGGGCCGGACACACCGGTGACTGAATGCTTCAGCATAGCGAGTTTTGGTCACCAGTGGGATAATTACTGATAATGGATATGGATGGGCGGTTCCAATACTAGACCCTCAAGGCTTCAGAGGACCTACTCCGGTTCACGGAAGTTTCTTGCATACGGGATTGCATCAGTTTGCGGTGTAACTGCATGGATAGTCGTGACAGGTACTTTGATATGGGTTTTAATTTGGACCAAATTTTGTATCAGCTGTTATACAACTTTTTTTGCATTAGTTTAGGTAAAATTTGGGATGAATCATTTTGACGGAGTTGCATCGTTTTCCGGATCGCATATTTGTAATTTTGTTATGTATCATATATAATAATAACTAATTATAAATAATCGAACTCCTAATAAATAATAAATACATCCTTAATTCTTCAGTGCAATTAGGAGATATCATTGATATATTTGGAACGATTTTCGAACTGTCTTTTTTTGGATGCACCTTCAACCACTAATCAAATGATATCTGTTTTTCGGAAATTCGTAAGTTTTATTTTTTTTACGATTCATTTGGAATAAGGAGATCGTATATCAATTGGATCAAAAGCCATCAGTTAATCAGAATCAATTTTTGGATGAGTGAGGAGAACAGTTATTTAGAAGTTAGGATATCATCAAAACAAAACAATAAATGTTTGATCATCAGGTGGTTCCATTTCCTCCTGTCACCAGATAATTCTTGCAAAAAACGAGTGTTTTTGAGCCAATAGATAACGTGATTTCCGGTTGATTCACAGACAAAGAGTTAAATTGGTTACTGAAATGTTACTGTAGGACATTATTTTATGGGCTCATTTGCAGATTACAAATCAAAATGGTTGAATCTTGACATTATATAGGTTCTCAAGTTTCTTTAAATACTCGATTGTTTTCTAAATGAATTTCTGAAGTTTGACCGCATGGCGAAACTCGGACATAAAATGAATAATGCCTACGTTCTATCATACAATATAATAGCGTACTTGCACATGAACGTCAGGGGGATCATTTAACGCCTTGGCATTTTGAATAATACATGCTGTAACATCTTCGATGGTTGCCAAACAGTTTGTGACAGATGGGGAAATCTTTTGAGAGCTGACGTTTCCAGTGTGTTGGGAAAAAGTTAATCAAGGATGGCCGGAAACATGGTCCTGAAAGTCATTGGCGACATTCGAACGATCTCAATGTTTTTTTTCGAGGGAACCAAGTTGACGATAAACAATGACTTCAAACTGATTATTACATAGAATTTTCGGAGTTGTGTGTTGTGACAGTCACCTTTATTTATTGAAACATGGATTTAAGAAACCAGAGGATGAAAATGATGCTGGTTGAGAAATAAATTGCTAGCTATAACTTGTTTTTGATAGGTAGTTTTATGACCTAGCAGAATTTTTTTGACACATTTTACACATATCAGACGAATCCTCTCAGAAAAGAAAATATATGAATAGAAACAACTTCTCAAATAAAATCGCGTGCGTTGCATCGTCAGTGAAGAAACAATGTAGTTCAAAGAGGTTCGTTAGCGTTGATCAATCCAAGCTGGTATTTATTGAATCTGAATCTTAAATTGTGTTTGTGATTTCTACGTTCTGCCAGAAATGTGAGCGCGTGCTGATGTCATTGTGCATCGTCATTTGTCTTGGTTAGATTTGACTTAACGGACAACTGACATCTTATGAGAGCGTCTGGACTTGGGTCGGTCTCAGGCTGCGGAAGATGGAAACTGCGAGGCATAGATTTGTCTTTGAGTGCTGGTGGGGCTCTCAATATAATGTTATAGAGCGTTAGATGATCCTAATGCGAGTTTGCAGCTATTATGAGAACACTAGTATAAGGGCAAAGGAGATAGAAATGAATGCTGCAACTCAACACGTATCAGTTTGTTATTTGTGGTCAGTAACTTGTATGGGAGAGGGTTGATCAAAAGGATTATGTATGTACGGATTGCGCAACTGGAGAGGAACAGTGTGGCTTAGGAGTGGTAGAGGGTGTGCCAATCAGATTATCGCAGTGAGACAGGTATGTGAGAAGTACATTGCAAAGGAAAAGGATGTGTTGTAAGCCCTCATGAATTTGGAAATGGCATATGACAGGATTGGCAGAGAAGCGCTGTGGAGGGTGTTGCGTTTGCATGGAGAGCGCGGAAATCTTTTGATAGCGGAGCGCGAGTTACTATGTTGGCAGTCGAGCTTGTGGCAGAGTAGGAAGCAAGGTGAGTGATTCTTCACAGTGAAAGTGGGTCTGAGACAAGGTTTCCTGATGTCTCTCTGGCTGTTCAATCCCTATATGGATGGAGTGGTCAGGGAAGTGAACGCGACTGTGATGGGTAATGACTTGAAGATGTTTTGAATGAGTGGGCGGGGTTGGCAGTTGAACCAGTTGCTGTTTGCGGACGATACGGCGCTGGTGGCGGATTCAGTTGAGAAGCAATGAGGGCTAATGTCTGAGTTTGGTAGAGTGTGTGAGAGGAGGAAGCTTCCAGTGAGCGTCGGTATAAGTAAAGTAATGAGATGCTCGTGGGATGTTGATGCGAGCAGAATTAGTGTCCCACTAATTGGAGAGTTATTAGAAGAAGTAAAGTATTTAAAGTGACTGGGCTCCAATGTGGAGAAAACTGAACTAGTGGAAATAGAGGTGAAGTCGCGAGGGAAGGGAAGTGTAAAGTGTTGGCGAACTGTTGTGTAATGAACTGCAAGACGTTGTGATTGAAGCAAATAGAGGGTTGCATGAAGGTGTGTTTGTTCCAACTGTGCTATACGAAGCTGAGACTTGGGGGTTGAGAGCAGAGGAGAGAAGATGGTTGAATGTTTTCAAGATGAATGTTTGAGGAGCATGGTTGGAGTGATGCTGAGAGATCGGATCACCAACGACGTGGTTCGAATCAGAACGGGATGGCGAAGAAGTTGGAGGACAGAGTAGATTCCCGTGTTCTGAGGTGGTTTGGGCTCATGTTGGGGATGGATAAAGGGAGGTTATTAAAAAGTGTGATGAAGGCAGAGGAGAGTGGTCGAGTGGGAGCGTGCAATGAACGGGCATGACTGGTTGATTATTGACGCTGCTATGATTTGCTTACCCGTCCTTGGCATCACGTGGTCGGGATGGTCATTGATGGGTTGTGCCCGGCCATCATGATGCAGCGGGGGTAAATCAGTGAGAACTGCCAGGCCCTGCTGCTGGCAACGGATCCTCAGACTGCACTCGTGACCTAGATTGTGTATTGCTGGGTTACCGGCCGGACCCTTTAGCACAAAAGGGCAAGGTTGTGTGTGTGTGTGTAAACGAATTCGGGTGTGAAGAGCGCCTTGCCGTCGGCCCCCCTCTTTTCTGTGGGATTCGGCCCAGTTTCTGTATCTGTCAAATGAGAATGTTATGTCAGCCTACAGACAACATTGCGTGAAGCCGTTGCCGAAGTCTACGAAAATTCGTATACAGAAAAATATTGCACGTCATACACTAACACAGTAAAAAAAAATCACTGAATTTTTCGCAATGTAATTATTTATAGTGATTTAAGCAGAAAACATTTTCCCATGTAATATATACCCTCAATCACTGTAAAGCCTTTTACTTCAGAAAATAATAGAATTGGACAAAATGTCTCATTTCCATCTCTGGCTTTGCATGATAAGTAACACCATAAAGAGATTGCAATTTCTGAAAACCCACAAAAAAAGTCTTTGTGTGACTTCTCTATATTATTATTTACCCTAAATTACGGGAATTGATACCCGTCTCCATCTCAGCGATGCTTGAATTGACTTAATTCGGCACAAAAGTATTTAACAGAATTCCCACTTCGTCCATGAATAGATAACCAGTTATCGATGAATATCTTTCGGCTCCATTTATCTATACAATGAGTTCAAACATTCTCCTATTAGCCTCCAACGTTTCCTCCTTCACAAACAGGGCCATACAAGGGTACCTGTGATGTGTGATGTTAGAATGAAACTAACAATAACAGGGAAAACTGCTGAAGAAAGAGAATACTAAAGCTGCTGCCGCCTCGGATGCTGAAACCTTGTCAACAGAAGACATGCATTACTTAAGGACAATAGCTGTGGAGTAACAAATATTGAAAAAAAAAGTCAATTAATATTTACATACTGACAGGGATACGAATCCTATTACCATTTATTATCTGTTAAAATTAACAACCTAGCAGTGGCATTAATGATTGAATCACTGATTCTGATGTTTAATGAAATTAACGAAACATGTATCTCCGTGGTCGTTTCCAATGGGGTTAACAGTTTTTGAAGCGAATGAGTATCCATTGTAACAGATTCCATGTCCAATGTAGATGAACAATTTTTAGCAGTGAAATATATTTCCTTTATGAGTAGTTAATAGTACGTCTAAACGCGGATTTTGTCCGGTCTACGGGAATTTGCACATAACATTTCACCGGGGTAGGACGCGATGCATGCAACCTTGACTCACCAAGCGTACGGGGGTGCGCGCAGAAACGAAGGGGGGCGGGGGGAGGGTACCGGAATTGGTTTGGTGGCTCAAGTCAGCTAACGGACTTTGACCCGAAGGGGAGGGGGACGAAATGGGGACGGATGGGGAACGGCGGGATGGAAGCAGGCTTGCGCCCTTGATTGGCAAGGTTTATGTTATGAACATTTTAATTTGTACTGTATTTGGATATATATTAAATTTATATATACGTTTTTTCTTCTTTAGATGTTTGTAGTGGAGTTTAGTTGGTCACTAACTGTTGCTTGTTATACATATATTTATTCGGTTCTGGTAGGATTAGTCTTATTCCACATTTCTGAGGGGGGCGGGGCGTAGGGATCCCCTAGGCAAAAAAGTTGGATGCGCTCCTGGGAGATTATATGAGATTGCTCTTACCTGTTCCTTGTCTTGCAAATTTGTTTCCATGTCACGATTGCTATGTTGTGAGTGTATGTATCGTTATTTATTCATGTATGGATTATATTTCTATATTTTTTCTGTGGACACATACGGGTGTTTTCTTGATTGATTGGCTTCGTAGCGGTGGGGGCTTGTGGTATTTTTGTATGTTTTGTTCATTTTCACTATATATTCTTTTATAGGATTAGTGTGGAAGGTATGTCTTATTAGTCAATTGCCAGCCTTAGTGTGCGATCGACCCTGTATGGTACCAGCCTGAAGGTAGGATTACAGGCAAGATTCTGTGTTTCCCATCTATTTATTTCATATTTATATAATATCTATAGAAAATAGTATGGATTATTAGTATGATTATTGGCGAGATTAGGTCTGTATTGTGGGATGATGCAACCCCTACGGTCGAGATTCTAT
>SDVV010027781.1:0-12053 GCA_016164225.1 Gammarus roeselii | reverse complement strand
TATTAGGTTTGTCGAATAGCTATCGCAGAAGTGTCAAAATGCAAGAAAACAGTGTGTACATTTTGAATTTAGACAATAGTCAGGAGCAACAAATATTTTTATATTTTGGCAAGCAAAAATGTAGAATTTGATAAGAATTAGAGCAATAAATCTATATTCAAATCGATACTTTGTCAAGGAACCTGCAATACTAATAAATGTTATTTTGCAGGTTCCTTGAAGGCTGACGCACTTCAAGGTATTTGTCAGAATGATATCTCCTAGGTAAGAGTTGCTCGAGGCAACTCCTGGGCTTAGTAAACAGAAACACGAGTATTATAATTTTTGAAAAACGGGTAATATTGCAAGTTTCAGTCCAAGAATGGCACAAGTATTAAAATGTTATGTTATTTTGAACGAGTTTATTAAAAGGAAACAAAGGTACTTTAATTTCTGATAAGTTTTCACAAGATTTAATCAATTGGCAGGGATTTCTTTTTTTTTTGATGTTGAAATTAGCTCGAAAATCGAGTTTAGTAAAGGGATCAGAAGTAATTCATTTTATGAAAAACAGTTAACCCACATTATAGTACAAAAAAGCAAATAACCGATATTTTAATTTTGAAATGAACTCGAATGTATGTGGGGAAGGGGTTAGTAGGCAAGCGTCGCTCAGCACTATGCTGCAACAGGTCTCTCCCGGATCTGTGCTACTGGAGAGAGAGAAGATGGTTAGTTCATCCACACTGTACAGAGGAAGTTTAAAGGTGAGATGCCGGAGGGGTATCTCCAAAATAATAATGTTGCAAGTGCATGAAGTGCATATAATATTTATTTAAAATAGAGATGCCAGAAGGACCTCTCCAGGAAATAGGGCATATTTATTTCAGCGAAGATTCCCGAAGGGCCTTATATCTTTCAAGTGGAGATGCTTCGCAATTATTTATTGTCAATATCAATCTATTGCTTTTTTCTTTTCCCCTCCTGACACGAAAGGGAGAAGAGAAGAAAAAGAGAGTAGAATCCTGTCGACAGTGCCCTTACATAGAAAGATAATCACTGATTTAACAGATGGATGTTATCTTAATTTCTCTCCTTTCTTTTCTTCTCCCACAGGGAGGGTAGAAAAGTTAGGAGAAAATTACCATGGTGTCGGCAAGGTTCCTTCGTAGGAAGATACTCATTGCCTCAACAATGGATGACTTTTGTCGAATCTACGTCATACCATAAAGTTGAACAAGCTCTCCTCCCGATGCGGGTTAGATTTTCGCATATCATGGGGTGTGGGGGGGAGCTGCCGTTGCGGCTCATCGGTAAGCGTCGCTTGACCGCCGGCAAACTTCACCCGCACAAGTTTCTCGAATCTACGTCGTACCGTAGAGGTGAGCAACGCTCTCCTCCTGGTGCAGTTTGATTTTCACATAGCATGGGGTGGGTGGGCGAGCCGTTGTTGCGGATCATCAGCAAGCGTCGCTGATCCGCATCTATCTATCTTTCCCAATTCTCTTATTTATTTTCTCTGCCGGAGGGAGAATAGAAAACTGACAAGAAAATACCATTGTGCCAGCAAGGTTCTCTCCATAAGAAAATACTCATTGCCTAAACGATGAATGATGTCTGTCGAATCAACGTCGTACCATTGAGTTGAGCAATGCTCTCGTCCTGGTGCGGGTTCGATTTTCGCATATCATGGGATGTGGGGGTGTCACCGCCAGAATTCACCCGCACTAGTTCGGAATTGTTGTCTATCTCTCCCCATTTTTCTCCTTTCTTTCCTCTCCCACATGGAGGGTACAAAAGTAAAAAGGAAAATGCCATCGTGTCGGCAAGATTCCTCCGTTGGAAGATATTCGTTGCCTTCAGCAATGGATGATACCCATCGAATCTAGGCCGAATCAGAGAGTTGAGCAGGAGCTCTAATCTTGGTGCGGGTTCGGTTTTCGTATATCATGGGGTGTGGTGATGAAAGCTGCTACCATAAAAAATAAAGATTGAAATGTATGGTTTCCCTCCAAGTCTTCACGCCCTATTGAGTTGAACAAGCTCTCCTCTTAGGCGGTGTCTTTTCGTAAGATACCATAGTCCCTCATCTGCTTATTACACTTGGGGGACAGCAGATGGCCTCGCATGCTAGCGGGATGAGTGATTGTAATTACCGTTACGGGCTCACACCCAGTACCGGTGGCCCTGGCGTGGGCTTAGTGGTGGATACGAGTCGCCGTAACACCTCTCATCCGGTAAATTCCCATAAAAATTATCGTTACCGAGATATTATCAGTCTGTTTGTACTTGCAATGCAGTATTATCAGTCTATCTGTACTCGCAATGTTAATGGTAGAAAGCGTTTCATTCCGATATGGAGTTTTTCAGTCGCTTGAGTTGGTTAGAAATAGGAATCATTACATTGTTACTGATAATGAAATTATGCGTAATAAATAACAACTACTACTACCAGCGACATGCTATTATTCGAGAAGCAATTGCTCGTCGACAGACATTGTATTAAGTCCTCAAAACTAATCCAACACAAGAGTCCGAGGATGAATAACAACTACTACTACCAGCAACAATGAAGTTCGAGAAGCAATTGCTCGTCGACAGACATTGTATCAAGTCCACAAAACTAATCCAACACAAGAGTCCGAAGAAGCGCATGAGGGGACACAAATTCTGCTCGCATCGACATTCCTCGAGCATCTTATTACTTTACTTATACCCACGTTCACGCGAAGCTTCCTCCAACCTCACACTCAGCCAATCTCCGAGCTCCATCAGGGGCGTCTCATCTGCACGCAGTAATTTGCTCAACACCAACTCCGCCCATTCGCTTCCAAGGAACGACCCAATACACTCGCTTTCACCTCTCTGACAACTCCGTCCATGTAGAGACTGAACAACCCAATTTTCCTGTGAGCTAATCGCTCATCCTGACTCCCCACTGTAACACATGCTCTGCTGAACTCTGAACCGCTTTCAATAGATTTCCGACCACTTCATTAAAACGCAACATCCTCCACACAGCTTTCCTGTCAATCCTGCCTTAGGCCTTAACCAAATTCATGAAGGTCCAGAACACATCCATTACCTTCTCCAAATACTTCTCACACACTTGTTTTACTGTAAAAACCTGACCGGCACCCCCTTTATCACTACTAAAGCCACTCTGTTCCTATCCAATTGCACCATCCGTAAAGTCTCTAATTTTTTTGATCTGCATTTGCCCGTACAACTTACCGACCCCACATAATATACTTATGCCTCACGAGTTACAGCATTCATGTTTATCTCCTTTGCCCTTTACAACAGAACAATGCAAGCACTGCTCCACTCAATCGACACCACGCCAGCCACAAATTACAGATCCACTAGCCTCACCAGCCATTCGACAATCGTTACTCCACCCTTTTTCAGGCACTCCGTCGCAACGTAATCCAAACCAGAGGCTTTCCTTGCTTTCATCCCTTCTACTGCCTCCTGCACCTCTTCCCTAGTATTGTCCGAAACAAGTATCTCCACAGCCGGCATTCGTGTAACAGCACCCACGGCAACAATGTTAACCTCTCTGTCATTCTCGACATTCAGCATTAATTTACTCATCAAAATACTCAGCCCCCTTTTCCTCCTCCTTTCCGGTTTCCCTATTTCTCACCTTCTTCGCCTTATTCCAAAACATTTTTTTGTTCTACACAAAGTTCTGACACAACCGTCTGCCTCACCTAGCATCAACGTCCCTGTTGACTTTTCTCGCAATCTGCTTCACCTCTTTACTTTTCTTTTCATAGTTGTCTTAGGCCACCATCGACATCGCTTGCAACCACTCTTGAAAGGCATTTATTTTTTGTGCCACTGCCAGTTTGACCACCTCGTTCCACCACTCGCCGCACTTCCTTCTGAACCCGCCCACATTGTGAACATCACACTCATTTTTCGCACATCTCACCATCATATCTTTGACCGTCTCCCATTTCTCTTCCACATATCACATGTCCTGCCCTCTCACGTTGTCATATTCCTCCCTCTACGCCTGCTGGAACTTCTCGGCTCTGCTTTCAACATTCAGTTGAAAGCAGAGCCGTGCACATCACACACATTTTTTCCACACTGTGCACATCACACACATTTTTCGCACATCTCACTAACGCATCTTTGACCGTCTCCCATTTGTCTTCCACATATCACATGTCCTGCCCTCTCACGTTGTCATATTCCTCCCTCAATGCCTGCTCGAACTTCTCGGCTCTGCTTTCAACATTCAGTTCACTCGCATTTATAACCTCTCTTCTCCTCCCACTATTTTATTCCCTTCAAACTCTGCTCCACACATAATCTTCCTTCCACCAACAGATAGTCGAACACTCCTCCTCCCTCATCTCTCAACACTCTCACATCCTACATCCTCCCCACCACACTCCTCGAAATCGACACAAAATCCATCAGCGATCTCTCCACAACTACACCAAGGGCCATCTTCACCCGTGTGGACTTGTGGATAACTCGCTTCTTGACCATGCTGTTTCCGACCACCAGACCTACTAGGTACCGCCCGATCACATTTTCCACCACTAAATCTCCACCTCTTGCATTATGATCGCCCAGAACAACCACATTAAATTGACCTCTCAAACTTTCAATACATTCACTCAGATCAGTCCAAAATTGCTCCCTACCCTCCTCATTCCTCCCGCTATGAAGTCCGTATACGCACAAGCACATGATCATCTCTCTACGCCCAGCCTAACTTCCACCCACATCAATCTTGAGGACACCTCCTCCTACTCGCTAACGCTACTAGCCAATCGATCACTCAATAGCAACACCTTTCTCCACGCCCGACTTTCTTCTTTCTTACCACTCCATTCATCGAATGGCGCCCAATAATAACAAATATTGATCCGGCAAATTGCAGACAAGAAGTGAGCTACAATTCAAAATTTTCTGCCCGTACAAGTTCAAATAGTTCTATATTAGTTTTCGTTTGAAGTTACCTATACTGCTACTCGTTCTCATGTCCTGAGCAATGAAATTCCAAGGTTTACCGGCTCTGTTTCAAAATAATTGGTACTGTGTTGACGTGAAACTGTCGTTTGCAAGTCCTTATTGATACAATGAGAAAACGTCAAACAATGTAAATGAACCAATTCAAACTTTTGTTGACAAACACTGCAGCTGAAAAGTTCGTGATGTGAAATATTCCAGTGACAAAAGAGAGGCAACGTGCTATCACGACTGCTAGCATGTGATAGTTTTTCAACGACACGCTTTGGATTAAAAATGCTAGTCCTTTTTTGGTTTTAAAGGTGAAACAACAAGTTTATACAATAGACTTCGAGAACTGATTCATGATATTCCAGCAGGTGGCTACAAAAAAATGACGGAGGCAATTTTTAGTTACTAGTATTAGAAACTGATGAAGTCGATTCTGTTCATTATTGCAAAAAAACGTATGCAAAGGAGTCGCAGTTGATCTACTCCACAAAGCAAGTTCATAAAAATCATTGCCGTTTTCTTGTCTGGGGAAAGGAAATATTCGAGCGGGCGATACAAATCTCCGTTACTCACTCAAACAACCAGTTCAAATATTATTGGTTACATTGTTGAACCACCAATTGGACAAGACAAAAATCCGTTACATGATAAACCGACGGGCAACTGCTATACTGTGCTATTTGCTACTTCAACTGGTCCTGAAAATAACATATGTTACCAAAACTGCCAACTGACACAAGGAACTATTAGATACTTACTCCTCAGCAGGCCTTGACAACTCGGTAACGAGCTTCACAAACTGACCAAGACAATAAACAGGTCTTACTCAATTTAATGGGTCTGGGTCATTCCTCGTTACAGTTCCCCCAACTGCCAAATATCATTGAAAAATTCCAAGTTACTTGCTCCATCTACTGGTTCTGACAATTTCAGTTACCCGCACAGCCAACTGGCTAATACAATTCTCAACTATTTACTCCATCAACTGGTCTTCATTCATCTGCTCCAGCAAATTGTACAAAGACTTCACAGTTACTTGTTTTATCATATGCCTTAGACAATTTATTTATTGCCCAATCAACGGGCACTTAGTAGTCTCAGTTCTCTGTTCCATCAGCTGATGCAAACAGTTCTCACTTACTTGATCCACCAACATAGTGCAAAAACTAATATTTCTTGTTCGACCAAGTGGAATTTTCAGTTACTTCCTCCAACAACTGCCCATGACTCTTCACAACTAAGGTCAGTACACTCCCTGTCTGCCCCATTCCGCTCGAGGTCCTTTGCAAAGAACTGTTTTATCAGCAACGTCATATGCTGAGGAAGAAGCCAGCTGGCAGCGTGTGCACTTCCGAGTTATGGCAGTTTTATTGTCATTTAGCCCCGACGAAACCTTGTTTCCGGCCAAGTGCCTACGTGTTGCAGACCAACGACTGACTTGGTCTATGGAAGAGCTCGGAGCAAAACACTCCTCCCGTCCTACTTATATTTGAGAGAAGGAATACAATAGTGGATATTCAGCTTTATTTGTAGGATATTGGTGTACGTAAAATTCTTGAACTGATTTAGTAAAATGAGTTTACGCCCATCATTTTTTTAGTACATTATTATGTGGTCCAAATGTATTCCTATATATTTTTTGTGAATACGTGGTGCGAGGTGCTTTTTTTTCTGTTATATCATTTTTCTCTGGATTTCCGAGCATTCCCCAGATTAGAATAATTTCCATTATTGCAGTCATTTTCACATGGTTGGCCTAAAGGCAATATTCTTATACAACTCACTTAAATGTGATTATCAATGATATCTCAGTTTAAATTAATTTTTAGGAACCAATTTATACTGTATTTTTTTTACTACTTTATTTTTACTCAAAAGATTCCATGTGCTAGACAGTGTTTCTTCAGAAGATTGAACCTAGTCATGACTTATCAATATTCTAGTCTTTGTATTATTTGAAACAGTAAACAATAAACTGATTGCGGTTGTCTGTAGTGCAATTTTGGCCTATAAACAAATGGCAAGGAATTGTAAAGAAAAAAGCTCCTCTCGTCTGTTGCCGTCGAAAAATTATTCGTTCTCCGGGGGAAAACATTGGTTCACCTGCAGCTGGTTATAGCGAATGAGCTCCAAAATGTGTTTACAGTTACTCAAAATCGAATTCCGGTTCTGCACGTTGATTCTATGTAAATAAATACGAAATATTATGAATGCTGTTTTAGAAGGAACATAAAAGAGATCAGGACAATTACTCAGGAGTTTAAGATAGCATTTTATCGTCAACCCCAGCGTATGTACCGTAACATGGTTACAATATGAGTAGTGGAAAGGGTCCGGAAACGTGCCCTGATTGGTGGATAGGGGGAAGGAGTCAAGCGCGCGAGAAAGGGGTTTGGAAACGTGCCCTGAATGGTGGGTAGTGACGGGGGTCAGGCGACGGACCGGATGTGGACTAAGTCACTGATAAGGGAGGCGGGCGACGCGAAGGGGTGGAAGGGGCTGGGGGTTTTCGGCCCCATGCTTTCGAATACACATTGGCAAGGCTTATGTTTTGAACATTTTCAATTTTATTGTATTTTGATATTTATTGTATTTATGTGTGCTTTTTCTTATTTAGATGGTTGTATTGGGGTTTAATTGGTTACGAACTGATGCCCGTTTTTAAAACGTATTTCTGTAGGGGCGGGGTTGTAGGTATCCCCATATCTGTTATTTGAATTGTATTTTCCCATGACTGATTTGTCGTTATTCCTATGTTTTGAGTGTGTGTTTCTGTTATATATTCATGTCTGGATTATAATTCTATATTTTTTTTTCTGTACATATATGTTTGTATTCATATCTAGTAGGAGTATAATTGGCTCATTCGGAAGTTTGGTTGGTGTATTCGTAGCGGTTACAGTGGGATATTTTGTGTGTTTTGTTCGTTTATCATTATAATAAGAATAGTGTGGTAGGTATGTTTTATACCTCGATTTGCAGCGTTAGTGTGAGTTCGGCCTTGCTTGGTACCAGCCTGATATTGAATTTTGGCAATGTTCTGTATATTTTCCCTACACAATTCTTGGATAGAACAGGTGAGGTTAGATTAGGATGATCAGTTCTTTTAACCTATATGCCGTGAAGCTAATCCACATTAAATATCTTGTAACAGAAGCATGAGACGTTGTTCTAATGGAAAAAATCACAGATCAGAGGTACAAAATGCTACAGATGTTAACCGCCCCTGTATATGCATACAAATGTGTGAATGTGTCTACATTGTGCCAGTATCGAAGTCTGTATATGCCTACATAGTGCCTGTACAGGTGCCGGATTCGACTCCTCATATTGGCATACATTGTGCCTGCACCGACCACTGCATATATGTACAAAAGCATGTATGTGTGTACATAGTGTTTGATATTAAAAAGCTACGTAAAATAGAGCCATTTGGAGGGATTTGATATGTAAATCGTATACAAATAATGACTAAATTTAATACATAACCTTCAAACTTGAAAGAAAATACATCATTATTGGTTAAAAAGTTTAGGTTAGGTTGCCTAGGCATTAATGCATTCGGCAGTGTATGGTAACCCTTTTTGCACAAATGTGTGTAAATGCCTACAAAGTGCCGACACATGTGCCGACACAGTGACGCTAACGACTCTGTATATATGCATTGTGCCGACACATGTGCCGACACAGTAACGCTAATGACCCTGAATATATGCATTGTACCGACACATGTGCCGACACAGTGTCGCTAACGACCCTGTATAAATGCATTGTGCCGACACATGTGCCGACACAGTGACGCTAACGACCCTGTATATATGCATTGTGCCAACACAGTTACGCTAACGACCTTGTATATATGCATTGTTAGTATAGGATGATTAGATCTTTGAACCTAACATCGCGAATAACTGAAGGGCTCAGAAGCAAAGTCGCATAACCTCGAGGATTTAGCAATTCTGAGCAAATTTGAGGGAAAATCAGACAACATCTTGTGAAAGGTGCTACCGACTCCCGAAACCCATGATCGTTGACGAGGTAAACTCGCATAAGCGGTCCTTCGGGACGCCGCGTTCAACTCCGTCAAGGATTCTGCAGAATTATTTCAAAATATTGAACAAAATGAGGCTTGTATTGACCTCGTGACTTGCAATTAGAATAAAATTATACAATATCACACGCTGGTCAATAATTCATGTATACTTATGTTTTAACAAAGAATGCAACCAAGCAGTTGTCAATTATCTTCACCGCAACGACAACAGTAGAACTGTGCGGAAGACAGCGCACTAGCTCTCTCGCACGAATAGTACACCACAGAAAACGAGCACGGAATAAATCATTTCGATGACCAACTAAACAAGAAATGTGTTTCGAGTGTTGGAGAAAATCATATTCCAATCAGGTAGTAGTACCGAATACCAAATAATTTCCAAATCACCAGCTGCAAATCATTTGTTTCTGATATAGGATTGATTTGAAATAACTCATTTTCTATAGCATATCAGTATATGACATTGTATAACCCTCCCCCCCCTCATGGGATGCCAGATGTGAAAGAGATTCAGGATCTATTTATAGTAAACCGGTCCATTTGATCAGAACCGCACCACCCACCGGGAAAAATCGTGGGTAAGCGCCTTAAGCTTAGTGATCACTTGCCACTGTGGTTAAGGTATACCTGTTACGCGTTGAAGAAAGTGTGCATGAATGATGTTAAAGAGGGAGTTAGCGAATAATCAAGTGTGTGTTAAGGAATTCTTCAAGAGGAAGGTGAATCCGCCCAATCGCCGAGGCCAGAATAAAGGAATCTATAACTTCTCGTAATTCACCAAAATGCAATATAGTATGCTAGAGTAATTTGTAGATATTTGTGACATTCTTTTCGGGCAATAAATATCTTTAACACATTATCAGAGGCAAATAATGTACTGTATTTAAATGAGAACAGAATGGAGACCATTTATTTCTTCCCATTGATGCTCTTATCACGAGGATATCCATTTCCACCTGGATTTGTCTGATCCAAACAGTTTGTTGTAAGGATTCGTCCATGTCATTTAGGGTGGATGGATGATTATTCATTTTATTGATCGTTAACACTTTATTTTACTATTGTATGATTTCTTCTTTCATAGGCTCTATTATTTTTTTTTGCCCTCTTTTCATGATGATATATTATGCATTGGTTTATATTATATATGTCGAGGTTGGTTGAGACCAGGTGACCAAGGGCAGGGGGGTACTCGTGGGACCCGCGGGACTAGGGGAACCTGGGATTTCGGAAACCCGGGGGACTCTGAAGACCAGGAGAATTTGGGAGAACCCACTTTGATCCTTCTGGGGCCTTTTTGGGACACTCTTGACCCTCTTCGGGACCCTCTGAGAACCTGCGGGACCCTATTGAGGCCCCTCTAAATCCTGGAACCTTTGCTCCCCCCTCCCAAATCTACGTTAAATCTACTCTGTATCTAAGTTAAACCTACTCTGTATCTACGTTAAACCTACTCGAAATCTGCGATGAACCTACTCGTAATCTACGCTGCACCTACTTTGCCACTCTTCAATTGCCCTACGTGCAATTAGGGTTCTTCTTCGACGAGGAAAGATAGGACTCCGGTGGAAAACAGAAGCAACAACTACTTCTACGACTTTGCCCATGTCGTTTGAACAGCTATTGAATAATATTAACAAATTCGTATTATTTGGTTCGATGTTTGACGGTAGAGCAGCAAAATAAAACACGTTGACGATAACAATTAACTGAATTCCTGAGAATTATTTTTTTAAATCAAACTCAATAACATGTTTTTGCTATATAATACCGTGATAAATAACATGCATTGAAATTTTAAATAAAAAAATTTGTTGTTCGTTGAATATTAATCATCAGCAAAGGCTATTTCGTTAGTGCTAGACATGGGCGACTGCAAGGCGAATAGAGTTTAAATAAACCAAATCATAGCTGGCTACGAGAGACGTGGAGCTAATTCATGAATGCCCTAATAGTGTTCACCTCCCATGTTTGTCCTTGCTTAACGAGAGCTTGACGTGGTCCATAGCAATTGCTTATTTGAGATCACTGGTAGGTTCAACAGTCAAAATTATATCCAATAAATGTTTCGAAAGACGTGTTGAGAAACGGTTTACATGTGTTTATGCTCTGAATTTTGTTTTTTGATCCAACTACAAATAAGTACAACTGGTACCCATGCTTAGATGTGCAAGTCTTCGTTAAGGGATACGTTGTAAAGCATCAGAATACCTCGAGGCATCTCATGAAAACGGAATATTTTATTGGATAGCAGTAAAATGTAACTTGACATAACATTTTCTTTTTTTGTGCTCCGACTCAACGACCGAAATTAAACATTTCTTCAAGGAGCTGGAATTTCTACCAGCTTGTGTAACATGCATTTGGAAATTTGAATACAATCAACATACCTCATTCAACATTTTAGCATACTCTTTTAGAAACAAAACATTACTGCCATAAGTAATTGAAACAGTTTAAACTCCTATGATCGATCAAGTCTAATTTTATTTGAGTTGCTCCTATATATCTGGTGCTACTCTCTAGAAAACATACGTTTTCTTTCAGACGACCAAGAATAACCTCATTGTTGCACTGATATCAACGTACCGGTCAATGTATTAGTTCTTTCGATCGTATTATGTTGAATTACGTTAACATTGAGTAGAGTTTCAGGCCAACGATGACAGATTTTTTCGTGGCGTAATTCAGAGAAGTGGAAATTGAATTCAGCAACGGACCCCTCATTGTGCTTTTCTGATCATAACGCTGTAGACGCAACGCTCTTTGACGTCTGCTTTTGTGATTCAAGCTGTAAATTACTGACCATTCAGTTACATAAACAGAATAAAATTAAGTCACGCAGCTCTTACACTGCACACAATGGCAGCTCTCACACTGCACACAATGGCAGCTCTCACACTGCACACAATGGCAGCTCACACACTGCACACAATGGCAACTCTCACGCTGCACACAATGGCAGCTTTCACACTGCACACAATGGCAGCTCTCACACTGCACACAATGGCAGCTCTCACACTGCACACAATGG
>SDVV010027780.1:0-12054 GCA_016164225.1 Gammarus roeselii | reverse complement strand
CATCTCACATAAACGTTTTTCTCGGAATGGGTTTTCCAGCGCTGCGAGGGGGGAGCAGAGGTTCCAGGATTCAGAGGGGCCTCTATAAGGTCCCACAGTTTCTCAAAAGGCTCCCAAAGGGTCTCAAGGGTGTCCCTAAGGGCCCCAGAAAGATCCAAGTGGACCACCCCAAATCCACCTGGTCTCCCAAGTCCCCCGGGTTCCCGAAACCCCGAGTCCCGCGGATCCCACGAGTACCTCCTCTCCCTGGGTCACCTTGTCTCAACCAACCTCGATACATATAATAATAATAAATTCAAAAGTTTATCATCATGAAAAAAGGGCAGAGAAAAATAAGAGCCCAAGCAAGAAGAAATAATAAAATACTAAAATGAAGTGTTAATGATCTATAAAATGAATAATCATCCATCCACCCCAAAATTCAACATGAACTTGAGAAGTGCCTAAACCTAGTTGGGAACTGGGCTTCCCTAAACTGATACCGATTCTCGCCCTCCTAAACTAAAAGCATGCACTTAACCCTTGTGCCCGGTTTACACCTGAAACCAGCCCTAACTCTGCACAACACATTTTAAGCCTACGAAGAAACTATCAAATTCCTGGGTCTTATGTGGGACCCTAAACTCACATGGCCACTTCACATCGCAGCCCTGGCGACTCGCTGCAAAAGGTCTACGTGACTTATCCAATCGGTAACATCCCTGAAGTTCGGTGCCGACATGGACACCGGAATGACTCTGTTCAGAGCAATAATACGATCGCGCATGGACTACGGAGCCGTTGTCTACGAATCTGCAGCCAAAACTACTCTCGACCATTGCAAACAATGCATTGCGTATCACAACCGGCGCGTTCCGCCTACCCCAATCGAATCCCTTAACGTGCTCGCTAACGAACTTCCACTTCCGCTCCGGCATGACAAAATTTCACTACAATACTATTTGAAGACTAGATGTCTAATCAACAACCCAGCAATCAGCCACATCACCAACATATCCGATAAACGCCATTTTGCGGCTAAAAAGATTATACGCCCACCGTTTTCCCTACGTATGGACAACCTTCTGACCTCGCCAAACATGAATCGTAAAGCTATTGAGCCTTCATTTTCCTACAGAATCCTTCAATTTAAACGCCAACATGGATGATCAACTCACCACCGGCCACCCTAGACCTGCAAATGAAACAGTAAAGTCATGATAAGGTAAACGTCGGTGATCAGACTTACTCTGCTTATTTTTCTCCAAATTAATGGTCCAATGTTATGCTTGCATCTGTCTCGACATATTAAAAAGTGGAGAGTTGAGGATGTTCTCCAACAATGTCCGTCAGTTGGTCCTTACTCCTCAACCATAGTTTTAAGTAGATATTAAATTCACCTAGGTAGCAAATGTTGTCTTCAGAACAGTTCACGCTGACGAAGACTTGAACGTATCATCTGTGTATCCTGTACTATGACTCACGTTGAGGCTCTGGTGGAAATGAGGCCCAAATCAAACTGTGTATTCTGATATTTCTGTTATTTTGTCAACATGTCATTACACCTTCATAAATTTTAAATCCTTAAAAATCCAATTGTACATTTAAGCAACTACTCCAACCAACGCGTACCGGCAGGAATTCCTAATATTTATTTATTTATTATTTGCTTCAATGTTACACCGGAGTCCCAACGCGAAGTTAATGCAGACTCCCCCGTAGGGCGGTAGGAATTCCTTAGACTACTTGAGGAAGAATATTTAGAGCAACGCCACATATACACTGACTGCTCCAAAACCTCGGACGGAGTGGAAGCCGCCGCTGTGTGCGGGGACGCCACACTCGCGGCCACCCTCCCACAAGAGGCCTCAGTGTTCTCTGTGGAGCTTCACGCCCTTGAACTAGCCATCTCTATTGCAAAAACAGATCGCTAGCCCAAATACGTCGTGGTCTCAGAGTCTGAGTGTTCCCACTCAGCTTAAAACACTGCACTACTAACATACAGTTCTACGTAAAATGCAGCACGATCTGTGTGATGTCCGAGACTGGTCAGGCAGTTGAATTCTGCTGGATCCCCGGACACGCGGGAACAAGAGGAAACGAACTCGCGGACTCTCTTGCTAAACTGGCATCTACTCGCCAAGAACATTTTTTCGCAATACATTACCGGCACTGGTTCCATCATAAACTCCCATATAACATCCCGATGGGATGAAATGTGGCAACTGAGTGAACCAAAAATTCTTTCAGTCAAAACCTTAGTCGGAAAATGGGAAACTAAGTTCACCAACAGGAAAGACCAAACTGTTTATCAACCGCTTGTGCGCGGGACACACGTGGATAACTCACAACCACCTGATGGAAGTCGACACAGGACCAAACGCGCCACCTTGCCCCTGTTGCTACCAAGTGGCTATCAGCGTGAAACACCTACTGATAGATTGCAACGCATTCGCGGCAGTCCGACGAGCGTTCTCGAATCCCCCGTGCAACCTACTAAGCCTACTCACTGACCCAACCTACCGTAAAAAGCTTATCGCTTTCGGAAAACACACTGGACTATACGAAGCTGTCTAAACCTCAAACACCGGCGCAAGTGAGGCGGTCTCTCCACCCCATTACGCACAGAGAAAACAATACATTTACGTAGATACGCGTTAATCCTTTACTTTCTTGTACGCGAATATGCCACTATTGAAACATGTACTTGATTTTACATGGACATGACTTTTCTTTTCGCACGCGAGGCCGTGCGAACTTACCTGATTTATTTATAATTATTTGCTTCAATGTTACACCGGAGTCCCAACGCGAAGTTAATGCAGACTCCCCCGTAGGGCGGTCGAACTTACCTGAATCAATGGCGATCGCGCCCTACGGGAGAGCCTATCAGGACTCACGTTTAGGCTCCGGTGGAATCGAGGCTCAAATCAAAGAAATAGCGAAAAGGGATCTACTTGAAACTTTTCAGTTATTCTCCTTCAGAACTGCATTTTTAGTAGCTTTAACTAAGTGTATTTACTTCCCTAATCGTGTTTTTGTCTTCAGATTAATCAGATAAGTAACTGCCTGTACTCAGGTGGCTTACTGATTATAGTATTTAGGGAGAACTACATATAGAATATAGCAATAGAAATGGCAGCCCGATATCCAATGACTTCAGGCTTTTATAATTATTCACGACTTGCCAAAACCGGCACGCCATATGCTCAACGAATGAACAGATTGAGTAACGAGATTTTCACTGAAGTTGTGAGAAAGACCAATCGTGCAAGCATGAACGTGGTGAAGAGGCATGCCAAGAACCCTATCGACCTGCAGCCCAGCATAATCGACTTCTACGGGTACATTAGGCACCCAGAGACGGATCAGCTGATTAGTCTGCTGCGTGAGTACGGTCTCTTCAGGGATGAGCATCGAGACTTCAACGAGGAGATGGAGAGGTTGCGTGAGCTTCGAGGCAAGGGAAGGAAGCCGTACTTCGACAGGTTATATGCCAAGCTCAAGGCAAGAGCGGAACAGAAGGCACAAAAACAAGCTGGTTAGATTGACGTGGAGTACCTTTTGTTGAGTTATTGAATGGCCATTTGATGAAAAAGTATAGGCTATTACCTGTGCATTGTGAAGTAAGAATTCGTATCGGTAGTTTACCTATTCGTCTCTTGCCGCGCTGTCAACTTTCGGCGATGATGAGCGATTCTTATATTTCACTCAACTCTATATACCAAAATGAAGACTAATAAGTCTTCATTTTGGTATATATAGTCTACTTTGCTTTGCTTCTCATAGCTGCACTGCATTGAGAAATCGTAGTCAAATAATTTATATTATTATCATGAGCAATTGTTTCTTGTAGTTTTTCAAATTGCTTAAATTTCATCTTATTTTGTTTATGATTCTGCGTTTCCAAGGATTAACTCATCTCGAATTGCTCTGTAGCCTCTTGTTATGCGTTCAGGGAAACCAACTACTTCCATCCATCACCCAATACGTTGTTAGTAACAAGAATACATCGGCAGTAACTCCTGACATTATTGGTATAGGATGTTCAAAGGACATTTATTGCCGACATAGTTTGATGGACCAAGTGTAAAGCTGGCAAGTTTTGACAAACCTACATAAACTGGAAAAACATTAAATGTACTTTTAATTATATACAGTGACGTTGAACGAAAGAATTATTCACTTCGCCATACATTACCGCCCTACGGGGGAGTCTGCATTAACTTCGCGTTGGGACTCCGGTGTAACATTGAAGCAAATAATAAATAAATTCGCCATACATTGTTTAAATGGTAGGCTGCAGTATTAGTTCACGTGTGAACAGTCCCTTCGACGGGATCCCGGCCCCCGTGGACTAGTTATAGCTAGCTGGAATTTGTTGGAAGGTTTCGAGTGTAAGAAAGACATTGTAAGACGATGATAGTTCTAATTTACTATATTAATGAAAACATTAATAAGGTAGAAGGGTTATGAATCATCCGGTACACTTTATTAATGATATTCTGTGTGACATACCATACCTTACATACGAACTGTTCAACTGGATGTATTATTCTGTTAATAGTTGCTCAACTTGCAACATGAAGTTATGAAGAAAAAGTGAAGCCATATTGAGGAAGAAGTTTACATATGGTCATGCCAATAACAAGTTTGTACTTCGAAGTAAATTTTTTTTTCACGTTTTCTATTCACTTCACATCGTTTCGACACAACCTTTTGACATTCGAAGTTGTAAGAATATTAGTTGTTGATCATCAACTTTCTAGCTCTAAGTAGAGCTTTTAGCGGGCTATAGGGTGCTTAGCTTTGCTTAAGTAGAGTGCGTGGAACGATGTTAACCTACGATTCCAAGATGCAAAGTTTACCAACTTTCAGGTATCCGTCTCCAGCGGAGAACGTTACTTTGGTTCAGTCGTTAATCGTTGTTATCTTTGAACTTTGTAAACCTATCATGTTGACACATAACGGTAAATCTTAGATTTAACAAACCTCATCGGCCACCCCCCTTTCTGGGGGATGCGGCCTAGTGTCTGTATATCTGTAATCGTAACTTTAACATGATAATCAGACTTAGCGGACACACCAACTCAACAGGAGAGTGTCGCAACCCATCCGACGGTGCGCCACATACAAACGCTTGCTGCCAAGAAGCCAGACACGACACATGAGTTGATGTTCAGCGGCTGCGGTGCAATCCCAATAAATACCTGGCACTGTTTAAATGTCAACCTGCCACATTATGGTCTTCGATATAACTAAAATTTATACAGGACAATGATCCACTAAACTTTTTCGTAGTAGTAGTAGTTGCTTCCATGTTCCACCGGAGTCCCAACGCTGAACTTTTTTCGATGCAATAGACTGGTACTTCTATAAAACGTCCGTATATCCAGGATTTAATGTATCTATGTTTACCTACTAGTTAATTCACCTTGTCTAGGACTACTATGCTAATGGAATACGACAATAGGAACTGTGACACTGACACTGTCGCCGTTCGAAAGAGCCTTGACGGATATTGACTCAGTGGTTTCCAAGCTATTGTTTGCAGAATCTGCTAGAACACTCAACTGTCTGCAAAATTTGATAGCGCAGCTGATCTCCCTGATCACGCACACGCCGCTGTCAAGGCAGACGTAAACAGAGCCAAAGAAGTTCAGCGTGGCGGGCGCGTATGAAGTGTTGTTACTGAGAGGAGGCCACTGGACGGTAACAGGTATGGTTGTCGACTCAGTAAGGTCTCCTGAGGTGGCTTCCAAACTGACTCCACCATCTGAGCCAAGAAACGAACAGGAAAGCGATTAGGTGGCACAAAAAAATCATCGACATTAATTCACTGTACTGCGGTTACAACCCTTTCTATGTGAAGATATGCGTTTAATTTGGACATCAGAAAAAAATATTTTCTTATCAATGTATTTACACTTTACCAAGCTACGATACCGGTCGGATGAGCAAACGCTACTCACAGGCACAAGTGACGCGCCACCTGTTGGGCGCTTCTGGGTTGAGCGTTGCAGAGGGTGGCAGCGTCAGAGCGGGGAACAGCAACAGTGAGACCGTGTTTGATACCCATTCTTCACCGGGTGGTGCTACATTTATGATCACGTGCTTGGTGGCATCTTCCAGCTGCCCAATGGAGTCTACTGAGTCAGACATTTTCGTCAAGGCTTTGTCGAAGTCGAGTTCGAGCTGCCGGAACGTGGAATAGAAAACAAAATTAGGTAAAATATTAATGCTAAAGTTCCGAGACGCATGCTAAGTGTCTTGTTATAGATGAAGAGACATTGAGGTGATATTAGGGTGAGCAAAAAATTAAGAAGAATAGCAATTGAAATTAACAAATAACAGTTTTTAAATATTTATTTTTCGTTTATTTGTCAAGTGGATAACAACTCGCCATATATATATATTTGAATAATTAAAAATATACAGGCATTTTAACAGTAGGACTTCAAATTTTCTCGGAACCTCCAATTAATGATGTACAGTACATATGCAGTAAATTATAATTATTGCTATTACACAGCGATACCACTATATGCCAAATTGACAACACGGCCTGAAAACAGCAAGCAAGCAAGAATGATCAACACATCCCTTGTGTAAGCTGACAAGTGGTACGTCACCATTAGGAAATCAACAAGGCTGGGGTAACGGTTTGATTTGAGCCTCATTCCCACCAGAGCCTCATTGATTGATTTGGGCCTCATTTCCACCAGAGCCTCAACGTGAGTCATAATAGGCTCCTCCGTAGGGCGCGACTTTGCAGGAGAGTGGGGAGTTGCGACGTGTTCCCGACCAGTAAAGATAGGACCTCCAAAACATTTCTTCACTGCCAGAAAGTTTAGCGGACCAAGTATGGAGAGATTCAAGTTTACTGCTAAAGCATCAACAAGGATGCTCCAGTTTTAGTCTTCGTATTTTGCACATTTTTGTGTCGAAGGCCTCACTAATGCCAGGATTAGGGCTTTATTTCTCCACTAATTATTATTTATTATTTGCTCTCATGTTCCACCGGAGTCCCAACGCGAAGTTAATGCAGACTCCCCCGTAGGGCGGTTTCTCCACTAATATCAATGGTGTATATCAGAGTGCGTTGGGCTGGCTTCTTTCCGTTGAGGCCTTTGCAGCTGGACTGGGTATTTGGCTAGAAGTGTGGTTACGCGTTGAAATCCTCTTACGTAGGAGAGTGGAATATGGGCATTACAGGTTTTTAGACCCAGTCTCCCCAGATACGGTTAACATATCTCCAGGGGAATCTCACTTATTACCCCAAATGCGGATGACTAAGATGTCTCTTACCCACACTGAAGTAGCAGTAGGATCCAATTAGGGAGTGACCGATCATGGCTGAGAGCGATCGCGGACGATACCTTTTTGCGTAAGTTCCTCGAGGGAAATTGGTGTCTTTCTAGAGACGCGGTCTATTTTAAGCTTATATTGAACTAAGGAAAGTAAAAGATACTTTATTGCAAAACTCCTAAAATACTGAGCCTAAAACTGGATGGAGTGGTAAGGTGAACGCGAGTGTGCTGGGTCGTGGTTCGGAGCTGATGGAAGTGAATGGGCGAAGCTGGCAGCTGAGCGAGTTGCTATTGACGGATGTTACGGCCCTGGTTGCGGATTCAGAGGAAAAGCTATGTAGGCTAGTGTCTGAGTTTGGTAGAGTGTGTGAGATTTTGATTTGATCCTCATTTCCACCAGAGCCTCACCGAGAGTGGGTGAGAGGAGGAAGCTTCGAGTGAACGTGGGTAGGAGTAAAGTAATGAGATGCTCGAGGACTGTCGATGCGAGCCAAATTATTGTCACCCTAAATGGAGAGTTCTTGGAGGAAGTTCAGTGTTTTGAGTATCTGGGCTCCCATATGGATTGATTGATTTGGGCCTCATTCTCCCATATGGAGATAACTGAGCTAGTGGAAATTGGAGTGAAGGTGCGAGTGCAGGAGGGGTGTAAAGTGTTGGGTGCACTAAAGAGCGTAATGCGCTGCAGGACGTTGGGGATGGGAGCAAAGAAAGGGCTGTATGAGGGTGTCGTTGTGCCAGCTGTGCTGTACGGAGCTGAGACTTGGGGGGTGAGAGCAGAGGAGAGAAGAAGGTTGAATGTTTTTGAGATGAAATGTTTGAGGAGCATGGCTGGAGTGTCGCTGAGTGACAGGTTCACTAACGACGCGTTTCGCATCAGAACATGCATGGTGAAGAAGTTAGAAGACAGAATTGATTCGCGTGTTCTGAGATGGTTCGGGCACATGGTGAGGATGGATGAAGGGAGATAGGTGAAAAAGGTGTTAAGTCAGACGCGAGTGGACGTAGGTCTGGAGGGAGACCGAAGTTTGGGTGGATGGATGGTGTGAAGCAGGCGTTAGGAAGGAGAGAAGTGAGTGTGGCGGTGCGAGAGAGCGTGCACTATATAGGCGTGAGTGGAGAATGATAGTGAACGGATGAGCTTTGACGCTGCCCTGATGTGCTTTCCCACCCTAGGCATATCGTTGAGAGACGGGATGGTCGAGAGCGAAGGGGCGGGGGGCGGTCATCATTACGCGGCAGGGGTAAACCAGTCATGCTGTCGGGCCCTGCTGCCGACACTGACCTCAAACCGCACTCAGGACCCGGAGGGTGTGTTACGGGGTCCCCGGCCGGACCCTTTTGCGCAAAAGCGCTTAGGTGTGCGAGTGTGGGTGTTTGAGAGTGGGAGATGCGCCTTGCCGTCGGCCACCCTCTTGCTGGGGGATTTCGGCCTAGTGTTTGTATCTGTAAAACTGAAATATTATAAAGCCGATTTACAGAGAGAGGGGGGAAAAAACCACACCCGGTACCGGGCTCCTTCCACCTCATCGGTGCGCCACGGCCTGTCTAAACGTTACAAAAGCTTCATGTGGCATGCTCTGCTTACAGTGTGTGCGGTGCAGGGCTGGCTAGAGACGTCCAGCACCCTGATGCGGTGGTTGTTGGTGTCGGCCACGTAGAGCAGACCATCGAAGGAACACATCCCGCTCGGCTCCCTCAGCTGATAGATAAGAATAGAATGACATAGCTTTCTATCGCGTCGTTAGGGTCGATGTCGTTCTGACCCCGAACGTCACATCAGCAAGCAACTAGTGCTGCATTAAGCAATCAATAAGTTATCACGTCTTTTTATTGTTTTCGCCTCCAGGCATGCTCTCACCTGACACGGGGAAATATGTTAAATGGAAAAAAATCAATACTTGAAAACAAGTCTGCTTCCACAGTTTTGAACTGCATCTGTACATAGCCGAGTAGCCTCTGATGATGGCTACTGAAGTAACAAAATATAAGGGCTTACTCATTTCCTGCTTACCTCGTCACCTGTGACTGTAATGACGTCGAAAGTTTTCACGGTGCCGCTGACGGGGTGAGGGCTGACAACCTTTACCTGCAACACAAAGAAGCAGATTAGCGTGGCTTGGCACTAGAGCAGATGAGTCCATGTCCTTGGCGTACAATGTAAAATTGCCAACTAATGGTGCAAAATATCTCCGTTGATTGCGATTCAGTTCAGATTATAGTTATTTAATTGCCCTGTGAGGAGAGCTCACAAAGTAGTAATAGTTTTTTTTTCCACCGGAGTCCCAACACGAAGTTAATGCTGACTCCCCCGTAGGGCAATTGAAGAGTGCCAGAGTAGGTGCAGCGTAGATTACGAGTAGGTCTACCGTAGTTACAGAGTAGATTTAACGTAGATACAGAGTAGGTTCAACGTAGATACCGAAGAGGTAGCAGTAGATACCGAATAGGTTTAACGTAGATACGAGTAGGTTTAACGTAGATTCAGAGTAGGTTTAAAGTAGATTCAGAATAGGTTTAACGTAGATTCAGAATAGGTTTAACGTAGATTCAGAGTAGGTTTAATGTAGATTTGGGAGGAGGGAGCAAAGGTTCCAGGATTCAGAGGGGCCTCAAGTGGGTCCTACAGCTTCTCAAGAGGGTCCCGAAGGATCTCAAGGGTGTCCCAAGGGCCCCAGAAGGGTCCAAGTGGGTCCCCCCAAATCCTCCTGGTCTTCCAAGTCCCCCGGGTTCCTGAAACCCCGAGTCCCGTGTCCACGAGTACTCCCCTTTCCTTGGTCCCCACCTTGTCTCAACCAAACTAGTTTGGGCCAGTAGGCCTGTTGTTGTCTTCCTACACTTGTAAACACTTGTAAACCTCGATACATATAGTAATAACAATTTCAAAATTCATCACTATGAAAAAAAGGCACAGAAAAATAATAGAGCCCACGAAATAAGAAATAATAAAATAAAGTGTCAATGATCTATGAAATGAATTATCATCCATCCACCATAAAGCTCACAAAGGCTGATGCTAGAGCTGCGGTGTAGACGAGTCCTCCAATCTAATCAATAGCTACTCAAGGTACTAAGGTCGCAAAGGAGACAACTAATTTGTGTTGTAATCAAGTATTAGTGCAATCCGTTATCCTCCTATGAGAGGCGAACAATAGGCAGACCTCACTACGTGTACCAATCTAAATACCATCTAAATTTCAGTCGAAATAAAAGCGAGGGCCGAGAAGAGCTGCTTGCTTAACACAACTAGCAGGTAGTTGTCCAGATTGGAATTCAAATCAGTAAAAGACTCGAAGCTTTGCTACTATATGATTTCTGTAAGTGATCAAGACGCTCCAAAACCAAATGGTGAGGAGAGAATAGAGACAGAACGAATCTAATATTAATCACCGGGACAACCAATTACAATGCAGTAGTTATCCCCCTACACCACCTTGTGATTGTAGGTGTCAGCCACGTAGATTCGCCCCTGGCCGTCTGTTGCTACTGCCAGAGGGTGCTGCAGTCGGGCGCCGCTGCCGCGACCGTCCCGGTCGCCGTATGCGAACAGATCCTGTGGATAGGTTCAGTAGAACTGAATAAGCCGCAACACGGATTTTCAACTACATATAATGGTCATGATCAACCTAGTTACCAAAATGCGCAATAGATAAAACCCAATTTATTACGTTGTTGATACGAACAAACGATTCTACTACGGTGGAAGTGACATTTTTCACCAAGTCGATTGCTAGCTGAAATTTCGGTAAGTTTAAAACTAAAATATTATTAATTACAACGAACAAGGCAAAGAAAAGGCTAAAAGCTAGGTCTCGCAGTCCCAGCGGGGAAACAATCGTTTAATACAGTGCCTTGGTCGTTTCTCTGTTTGTCCGTTGTAACGCTTGGACCAAAATCGGAACTACTAATTCAGTTCTGAAGTCTTCAAGCTTTTCGGCTGGCTGTTTTTAGCCTACCAAAAGGAGAATAGACTGGACCGGTGTGTGGGCAATGACTATTGGAAGTTGTTAAGGAGTTTGAGATAAGATAAATGGAACAAAATAATTAAATTAAACTACCTGGGATTTTGAAACAAGAAAGCGAGACTATCTTTATCTGCCTAAACGAAACCGTACACATACTGAAAAGCAGTAGGAAAAAATAATTCTTTCACCGCACAATGCGCTTCGGTTAGGTACCAAAACAAGGATCTACTTAGAGGTTACATTTAAATCTGTCATTTACGTGCACACAAAAAAACCATCTGCACGAGTTTGCTTATATGCCAGAATTGACTTCGGTAACAGGACGTGTTCTCCACGTTCGTCAGCAATATCCTCCCCACAAAGTGATTATTCAGAGTTTAGGTCACCTATAAGAAGGTAAGGCGCAGGATATGTCCAGTAAGGTTAGCAATTATTGCGCATGAAAGGTTTATAAATTTTTATGTAGGCCTGCAGAGTAGTTTGTAAGGAGATTGGTTTACATGTGATGTCGGGCCTTAGACATGGGTGTGAAGTGGACTTATACCCACTGTGGAAGGATGGCTTGTATATTCCAGGAGGATTTTCGGCTGGAGACAAACCACCACTGGGGAATAGGTTTGAACTAGTTTTAATAGTTCAGCATAGTTAGCATACAGATACAGACACTAGGCCGCATCCCCCAGAAAGGGGGGTGGCCGACGGCAAGGCGCACCTCACACGCTCACATTCACACAACTTAGCCCTTTTGTGCTAAAGGGTCCGGCCGGTAGCCCCTCAACTTACACTCCGGGTCCCGAATG
>SDVV010027779.1:0-12054 GCA_016164225.1 Gammarus roeselii | reverse complement strand
TGACGCGGCGGGGGTAAACCAGTGAAAACTGTCGGGCCCTGCTGCTGACCGACGGTTCCTCGGTGCATTCGGGACCCAGAGTGTAAGTTGAGGGGCTACCGGCCGGACCCTTTAGCACAAAAGGGCTAAGTTGTGTGAGGGTGTGAGGTGCTCCTTGCCGTCGGTCACAGCCCTTTCTGGGGATGCGGCCTAGTGTCTGTATCTGTAACACTATGGCTTTTACGAATGGAAGAGAATATAACTTTTTGTTCCAGATTCTCTCCATGAAAAGCTATTTCTCTATAAAGTAGTAAAAACCATAAGGGGCCTCCTCCGGTTACCACGAGGTTTTTCTTTACATCACAGCCCAAAAAAATCTGTACCCCCTGCTTCCCTCAAGCTCCACGCTGGCAGTCAGGGAGCCGGTTTTCCACCATCCCTCATGAATGACGAGGTATGGCATCCCTCACTTACATTGGGCGAGAGAGTGTTGCGATCGTCGATACAGTCGCAAGACATAGGACCCCGAGTATCGACGATATAGTCGCAGGACATAGAAACGCCGATTTCGACGAGAAGGCAGAACTCATAAAAAATCAAGAGAACTTGGAGAAAACAAGTTTTTTTTCATTTTTTTCAAAAAATGTTGACAGACATGAAAATGTTGGAACGTTCGGAAACTACTTCAGACGAATGTTATCAAGAGTCTCTCAAAAATCGTCTATGTAATGTTTCCTTATCAAGATTCATTCAAATAAAAGCAGAAACGCATGCTAACACTATGGCTCTTACTACATTGCAGAGAAATAGCTTTTTATCGAGAGAATCGAGATAACAAAAGTTATATTATACCTTTTAACTGGACACGCGTGAACTCTCTTGAATGATTACCAATGACAGTCCCGAGACCATAGCTTACCTATCCTGTTATTTTATCCATTGCATGCTTTGTCTCTTTCAACTCGGATAATTGCCTGTTTCCTCTCACTTAGAAGTGTATCTTTTATCCTCGGCAGGCTCTGTACTACTGAAGCAGCGTCCATCGCACCCGGTACCTGACATCTCCCCCTTCCAAATACGGCCCTTCAACCGGTCGGAGCCTTCTGAAGTCTTCAACGATTACGCGCAGCTGCTCACGGAGATGCTCCTCAGGCTGCCTTATCAGGTAACGGACGGTCGTTGTTTCTCCTTATTGCCCAAGCGAGGATACCTTCTTCAGTCTCTTACTTTTTAGAAGAATATGCAGTTATACAAGCCTTAGAACGATACATTTCTGCTGCCTTCCACACCCTGTGCTATTTATCTGTAATTCTGTGATTGTCTGCTCAATTCGGGAATTTCTTACCGCACCCTTTAGCGATTCTCATTTTCTAGAGATGATTAAATCATCTGTCGATAGGCTAAAAAAGGTTTATAAAGCCACCTACCTGCCTGCTACGGGGTTAAACAGACGAAGGCGTTCAGTATTGGCTGTTTAGTTTTCGATGTTCTGTGTGTCTGCTCTTTTCATCTCCTTCACTAATTCCGCTCGGTTCCTCGTCAGGTTCACAAGGTGTGCGGCAACGTGCTGCCTATGAGCTCGTGGTCGTCGCTGCTGTGCGAGTACACGCTGTTACACCTTCCCAACTCGCTTCGAAAGCTGGTTCGCAAGCTGCTGCTGTCACTCACAGGACACAGGGACAAGTACCGCGCAATCAGGGACGTCCACGCTCTTGACCACCACATCAAGGTGGGTGGGCCTGGAGTAGGAGGGACGAAGTTTTGTATTACTCCTTTAATGTAGTGTGTACGCTACTTAAAGCGCGCTATTAAACCTTGCCACTCTGAGCTAGCCCGCTCACGAATATATAGTGGCCTGCACTGGCCGTGAGATTCCCAACATGCACGTGTCGGCAGGTGTCCTGGCTTTAGGACTGAGCGGCGGCCGGGGCTCCTTACCAAAGTAGGAACTTGGGCCAAGTAATATCAATGACAGCTCGTGTATAACGAAGGAAATTTTCTCGGTCTCTGACTTGTAGTTTGTTGCAACAGTTCCAACATTTATAGTTTTTTTCAACTGTATTATTATCCTGTTAGTGAATAGTCTGAAAATACTCGAAATTATAACCGGCATTATTACGTTCATTATTTCTCACCTTTCAGGAGGTGAAGGTGCTCTGCGCCAAAGGCGGCTTCAACTTCGCCAGCAATGGAGCGATGTCTCCCGTGTCTCTGCCCTACGATTCTCTCATACAGCTGATCGAGCACCTCAAGGCGTGCGTGGAAATAGCCCAGCTGCGCACCTCTAACTGGCAAAAGTGAGTTTCAGGCGTGAGAGCTGTGGTCGTCATGATTACACGGTCATTTCATCACCTCCGTTGTCAGTTCCTCGAAAAACATTTTGTCCACAATTACTTTACTAAATGTCTCTATTTTCTATGGTTCGAATTGACGGGACATCGTTTTATATAAAGACTTCTAAAAAAGTGTTGGCATTCAGATGGAATTGACAGGTAGCTACCTCTCGTTGCACTAAAATTACTGTTTACAATGAAGTTAGCTGGGAACACGACTGGGGAGGATTTGTGCATCGTGGTTGACTGCCGATGTGAATGTGTCGCCTCAAAGCGCTGAGGTTCAAAAAACTGCTTTTCAACACCAGAATGATATCGACTCTCGCGCTAGAAACTCTGTTCTCTCTGATCCAATCAATGATTCCAAGTCAGCAGGTTATGATGACGCTCACCTCATTCCTCAGGTATTGCCTGCGTGAGGAAGGTGTGCTGAGCTTCCTACTGGAGGCGGCTTGTCTGCTCGACGAGGGCGTTGCGCCCACCATCCTCCTGCTGCTGCAGGCCGCCCTCTGCCCCTCCTCCGACCTCGCCAAGCCCGCGCAACAGCCTAGCGGTGTTAAGGTAAGCGGGACTGCGGCTACTTGTCGTTGAGAGGTCACACTTTGAGATAGCAACCATCGCAGTCTGTAAAGGTGAGCTAGATTGAAGCACAGGTGGCCTGGTCTGTATAAAGTCATCGCTGAGCAGTTAGGATTGCAACTGCTTCGAAGTCATAGAATGTGCTACATAATACTTTAATCAACTTGTTTCAATTTGTGTTCGGTTACCATAATTGTTTTATTTGTATTGATGTAATTCATTTTGAGTTTCTGGAAAAGTTTCACGCAGAGGATTATTCCATCAGTAAAAATTCCATATCTCTTTTCACGCTTATTGTATTTTATGTTTTCGTGCCTCTTGACTTTGTTTTCGACTGAGCTACTTCTTCCTGTTCCCCTTCATCACGCCCCCGTCCTTCTTAGGTCATTGGCAACGGCAGTAACCTGAGCCGCGGCAGCAGCAGCAGCAAGCGGGCGAGCAGCGAGGACAGCGAGGCTGGGGGTGACTGTTCCAAGGGGAGCGACCCACACACACACTGGCCGCAGCTCGTCGCACACGTACACATGTTAGTAAAGACGACACTTCTTATTTTTTTCACTTATTTTTTTCGTTGTAGGCGTTCTTAAATGACTGCCGGATTGATCTGGTAGGAAGATATCCCTCTCGTCATGGCGTCATTATGCGGCAGTACTTCTCGTCAGGGCATTATTGTGCGGCACTACTTGTATCATTCATTCATTTTTGGGATGATTGTTTTTGTTGGCTTCATCATCCCTTTGACGACAGCCTCTTAGCTTGTGATACTATCGCGTTTTTGAGTCATGAAATAAACTTATCCAAGTTGCTATACTGATCGTAAATGAGGAATAGGACAAGTCATTGAGTCTTGTTTTTTTGCCTCTTCCCCACTGACCACTTTCCTTTCTTCCTTCCTGCAGCTACCTGGACCGCTCCCGTCTGAGCCAGTTCATCCACACCTTCCTGCTCGTGTCCAACTCCACGAGCGTTCGTTGGCAGGCCCACGCGCTCGTGCTCGCTCTCTACAGACACTCCACGCACAGGTGAACGCTGCTCGTAGGGCGTTCGCTGCGACCCATTTCTCACAGCTGCACTTGATAAGAGAAACCCTTGTTTTTTCTTATGTTAGCACAGTCCTTTGTTGTTTTTGGGGTGGTTGTCAATTGCTCAAACGATTACCCCACACGGCTGTGTTTGAAATAGTAAGACTATTAACTTCTCTGTGAATATCTCTATTATGCTCTGGCAAACATTGTCACACTGCTACAGGTCTGAGATAAGATGAGCTTGACGCATATGCGAAGAGACATTTCTGGGGATTCTACGCTCCCCTGTTATGTTCTTTCAAATGAAGAGCTAGCCAAAATCAATTACCTGCTATATAAAGTCAATGCGATTTGGTGCCGTTGTTTTCATTTATGAAGTATAGTAGCGAAATGACATTAGTTTATGATTAAAGATGAAATGAAATCTTTAATTATGAATTTTTGCTCAACATTTGAACTCATTAGAAATTTGGTTGATATTATCCATTGAGAAGGATTGTTCATATATGATATCGTTAGAAGTTTTCATGTAATGTTAGATTCCATGTAGGCAAAACCTATTTTTTGAGTTGTAGACAAACCATAAACGACTTTTCTTCCGCTAATGTACATTCGCCTCATTAATTGCTGCCGTGCGCTGACCAAGCCTTCTTCCTGTGCAGGGAGCAAGCTACTCTCTTGGAGCTGATGTGGGCGCTGTGGCCACGTCTGTCGGTCTACGGGCGTCGTGCAGCCCAGTTCGTGGACCTACTAGGCTACTTCTCCCTCAACACTGACCAGCAGGACAAGGTGAGGTGACCTGACCTGCCGGCGCAGAATCTCCACTTACGATATGTCTTTATTAAATTTACTTCTGTACTCGTCTCAGTTTATCAATACTCCTTATTTTACTGTAACCACTGCTGCGCCAGTGCATATACTGCCTGACTTTCTCCCTTATTTCCCCTCTCTGCCCTCCTTCGTCAGGTTGTGGAGTACGCCAACCTATCAGTGACGGTCCTGCGTGCCCAGTCCAAGCTGCTAGCGAGTCACCCTAACGCCTCACTCTATAACGCCCTGGCATCACTCGTTCACTTTGACGGTTACTACCTGGAGAGCGAGCCGTGTCTGGTGTGCAACAACCCGGAAGTGCCCTTCACAACTGCCAAGCTTGCCAGTATCAAGGTCAGGCTATAAGATCTTATGTTAATTGTCGTGGATATTCAAAGTTTGTAATAAGTCTTTCTCGTGTGGAAGCCAAGGTATTACCCTTGGAAGGAAATATCTACCCACTCGAAAGTTGAAGTTTGGTACAATTTATAGCAAAAGCATATGTAACATCAAAAAGTTGATCATTGTAACATAAAAAAGATACTCGTTCGCAAATTTTGTTTGAATCTATCGTCTCTCATGACGTTTTTGATATGTTGAGTGATATTTTTATTGATCTAGATATTTTGTGATATTATATTACAACTTGCGTGATATTACGCTGGCTGCTGTCAGACTGAATTCAACTTTACTATTGTCGTTGCAGGCTGACAGCAAGTACACGACCACCACGCAGCTGGTGAAGCTGGTCAATAACCAGCTCATCAGCCGCATCTCTCTGCGCATCGCTGACCCCAAGCCTGCAAAGATGGTTCGCACCCTCAATATCTACTACAATAACAGGTCAATCCATAGAACGCTCGCGCTAATATTAATCTAGTGTTTATATAGTTGCGCTGCAAGGGTAAACCAGTATAAGCTGTCGGGCTCTGCTATTGACACTGACCACGGACTTGACTCCTGACTCGAAGTGTGTGTTGCTGGGTACTGGCTGGGCACTTAAGATCTAAAGGGCTAAGTTTTGAGGTGCAAGAGGAGTTTGAGGTGCACCTTGCCGTCGATCACCCTTCTGGTGGATTCGGCCTTGTGTCTTAATTTGCATCTTTATACAATTTTTATCTTGTTACAATGGCTACAAATTTCTGCAAAGTATGTATTTCATATGTTCAAAGTGTTTCTGGCTTCGATTTTTTTTGCACACAGCAGAGTCATTTCGATTTTATGAACTGTTTTGGTATTTTTTAACTTTATTTAATTCCTATTTTCAGAACTGTGTCGTCTGTGGTCGAACTGAAGAATAAGCCTGGAATGTGGCACAAAGCCAAGAAAGTCTCCTTAGGTGTAGCGCAGGTTTGTACTGTGTTCCCATCATTACTCGACCGATACAACACTAGTTAACTTTTGAACTCTATGTATACTTTCACCGGAAAAGGTATATGTGTATCTTTGAATACCTATGTTACTACCTATAAGCATATTAATGAGAATCAAATTACGTACCCGAGTATTTTCTGATTAGCGTGATTTAACGATGTGCCGGCTACTCCTTCCTTTTCTTCGACAGACGGACGTAAAAATAGACTTTCCGCTGCCGATTGCCGCCTGCAATCTAATGCTGGAGTACGCCGATTTCTACGAGAACATGCAGGCAAGCAGCGAGACTCTGCAGTGTCCGCGCTGCTCAGCCGGCGTGCCCGCATCGCCGGGTGTGTGCGGCAACTGTGGCGAGAATGTGTACCAGTGTCACAAATGCAGGTTAGAAGGGTGCTTGTTTGTGGGGAATCTAACTCTCAGACTGATGTTTGAATTGTTGCAGCTAGAGGCTGCTGTTGTCTGGTGCACATGCTCCTGGACCACGAGTATATAGCAGGCTAAACGTGGTGTTGCGTTCTTCATTGACTCTGTGACTAACCTCCACCTGATTATGCAACTCGAAGATTTTGTGGTGCTACAATGAATTGTGATTCAAAAGATTATTCCCTCTACTATTTGTTGGGATCGTTTATGAACTTCCAAACTTCTCTCACTTGTATGACTTCGTCAGAAACTGTTTTCATGTTGCCCTGTTGCTCACCGTTCCTTATGTTTGATCGCAGAGCCATCAACTACGATGAGAAGGATCCCTTCCTCTGCACCGCTTGCGGGTACTGCAAGTACGCCAAATTTGACTACACGCTGCAGTGCCGTCTGTGCTGCGCTGTTGACCCCATCGAGTGTGAGGAGGACCGCAAAAAGAGCACGCTACTTATCAATCTCATGCTTGAGAAAGCAGACACATCTTACAAGCAGCTGCAAGCCTACAAACCAGCCCTCGAAGCCCTGCTCCTAAAGGTGCGCTTTGAGAAACTCTTGAATTCACGAGTTAGGTGTCATAAGTAAAAACATTCGGTTCCACTTAGTTTGGTGCTCTTGATCCCATCGAGGAAATGTCCCTGTTAAGGACGTCCAAATCTAGGGCATCTCTGCAGAGCGTCTCTTTAGAAAGTCCTACCACTGCTGAACTCGCGGCTATTGCAGACACCCTCATAGCGGAATATACCTTCCTAGTTGCCAATACATGGCTCAATTTCTACCCTGTTGCTTTAGTAATCTTGCGCTGGCTCGTAGGTTCATTCTCACACGTGGGCTTGCAGGTGGGTGGACGATGCGACGCGGAGAGCTGCAGTGGCGCCTGGTCCAGAAAAACAGTACCCACTTCCATTGAATGATATCTATCCTGGAATCATTAAAGCTTTGCGAAACAAATAGAACATTGAATGGTCTAACGTTTCCATGAGAAATGAATTGCGCACTATCAAAGGAACACCAACACCCTGGGTCTCTTCAAATAATCGATCTCGACGGCCCGAAATTATTCTCTGCTAATTGATAATAGACCATAGTAGACTGACGCACAGACATCTAGTAGACGTCGCAGCCTCCATTTTGCATGGACTATCTAGTTTGCTGACTATTGCCCATGTATTAGCAGAATGCTGAACCTGGATGTAATGCTGACGCCCCCACTTTCCCATGAAACTGTCTCTGTACCCTTCTACGACGTTCCGCCTAATGCTTACCGAGTTCTTTCGGACACAAATGAAAGTGGAACCATTTCTCAGATGCCTTCGAGAAACCGATATCTTGACTGCCTATAGATCCTCCATCCCGGAGGATCACTGTTCCTAACGTATTTCGAATAAAAAGTTTCCTTGACCTCCTTTTCAATTGTAGTGACTTGAGCATGCCATGAGCCGAACTAAACCCGAAGACGAACGATGACTTGGTGCAACACTAGTTGCGGCATTAACGTCCGGGGCCAGAATGACATTGACTCCAGCTCACTAGAGAGCCTAGTAACTCTAATCTGGTTGGACTTCCGGGGCCAGAAGGACATTGACTCCAACGCGATTGGGGCGGATGGATTATTATTAATTTTATAGATCATGAACACTTTATTTTAGTATGTTATGATTTCATATTTCGTGGGCTCCATTATTTATCTGTGCCCTTTTTTCGTGGTGATAAATTTTGCATTGGTTATTATATATCGAGGCTGGTTGAGACTAGGTGAACCGGGGAATGGGTGGGTAATCGTGGGACCCGCGGAACTCTGGAAACCCTGGGGATTCGTGAACCAGGGTACTTCTGAGACAAGGAGGATTTGGGGGGACCCCCGTGGACCCTTTTGAGGCTCTTTGGGACACCCTTGAGACCCTCTTGAGGCCCCTTTGAGCTCTTGGACCCTTGCTTCTCCCTCCACACGCTGTAAAACCTATACACAGAAAAATGTAAGTATGTGAAATGCTTGAGCAGAACAATTAGCCATTACAGTCCACGGATTACTGGCACAGAGGGGGAGAGCCACGTTGAGGCTGGTCGAGGTGCGTCGAGATCAGTTGAAACAGGTCGAAACAAGTCGAGTTGATTGCGATGAGTCGAGACTGGCCGAAATTATTCGACACGCGAGGAGACTCGAGGGACCCGCGAACTTCGGTTACCCCCGGGACTCATCGGGCTCGTTTGGAGCCCGAGGGACCCTTCCCCCCACCGCTCCTCTCCTGAAATGCTTGAGTAAAAAACTTGGTTATTACAGTACACAGGATAACCGGCGCAGAGGAGGTGAGCCGCGTCAAGGCTGGTCGAGGTGCGTCGAAATCAGTTGAAACAGGTCGAAACAAGTCGAGTTGATTGCGATGAGTCGAGACTGGCCGAAAGGAGTCGAGACAAGCCAAGATGAGCTGAGACGAGGAGACTCGAGAAACCCGAGGAGTTCGGGAAACTTGAGTTACTTTCCGGGACCTTGGGTTACCTTCCGGGACCCATCTGGCTCTTTTGGAACCCGAGGGACCTCTGCCCCCCCCCTCACCCTAACCCCCTAAACAATAAGTGTCATGTCAATAATCTGAGCAGGTTTTTAGCCCATGATGAACCAGCCTTCTCTTTCCTCTTCACGACCCACAACTTTGTCATCCAAAATAATGCTAACGTATTTGTGCGAGAGTCCCTGTTTGTGATTTGTTGAATACGTGTTATTCAATCCATGCTCGTTTGCGCATGCTCGCTCGCCATATGTAATTTCTGTTGTTGACCTTTACCGCGTAAATATAAACCTTGTGGTGCGTTGCGGTTGAAGTTGATCTGATCCGTGAAGCCATGGATCTTGTACCAATTTTGACGATACTATCTGTGCCCACCAGCGTGCGTACACATTACTCCTTAGGTTCTGAATGGTTGAAGGCGGGGATTCGTTTCGTCTGAGTCTTTATCTTACCTGGATGAAGGAATTTTACTGTTACAGAACTAAGCCGCTTAGCTGTAAACATTGTGTTGCGTTGCTGTCCAAGCTCATTTTATCCGTGTAGTCTTGAACCTTGTACCAATCTCGACGATGCTACCTGTACGCACCGGCGTGCATACGAATCACTCGTGAAGTTCTAAGTGATTGGAAGTGGAGATCCGTTTCGTCTAGACGTTTTTTTTTTGTGCACACGAGCGTGCGTCTGACAAGATAGAAATTTTCAAAATGTTCTATCCTTACCAACGTTGTTTTTCTCGCACCCCGAGGCGTACGAGCCTACCGAAATCCATTATCGTTGAGACCTACGGGGGAGCCTGTTATGACTCACGTTGAGGCTCCGGTGGAAATAAGGCTTTAATCAAATCCAGCTCGATATAAAACCTTGTCGCTCGAATCTTCGGACGTCCCTCCTTATGATGTTTCGCTATAGTGCGCCTCTTTATATCATTCTCTTCCCCCTCACTGTCGGCACTAGAAAGGTATGGCTCTCTGATCCAATCCTTCCCATGTCAGGTGTCAGAGCAGGGCGGCGAGCGTGGTCTGGACGAGACGTTGGGTGGTGGTGGGCCTGTCCCGGCGGCTGGTGCCGGCAGCGGTCTTGGCAACGTCTTCGTCAACAGAACCATCCAACAACTCGCGCAGAAGTACTGCGGCGAGTGCAAAGGGGCCTTCGACTCTCTCAGCAAGCTGATACAGGTAGGCAAGCGTGCATGAGCGCTGGAGGCTGGGAAATGCATATAACGGAGAGTAGTCTTCATTCTTTCAACTAAAAATTAACTCTGACATGTCTTACTTACACTCAAAGTAGCTCCGCAATTGTTACTCTTCAACTATTTGAAGCATTAAGCGTACACGTATTGGTTATCGAGAGTTATTGATCCCTGTTTGTTATTTTTTGCCCGCAGCGCATCCAAGCGTGCCGCCGCGAGCTGGTAGCGTTTGACCGGAGCCAGAAGGAGGGTGGCAAGAAGGCGGTGTCGTCCCCCCTGCTGCCCTCCGCTGTGTCCTCACCAGATGCCATTGCGGGAGCCTCCTCAGCGATGGGAGGAGGTAGGAGGGACTGGAGAGCGGGATAACCTGAGAGGAGGTTGTAGGGACAGGAGGAGGGTTGTACCGACAGAGAGAGGACTAAAGGGACTTTGCGAAAGTTGGAGTTACGAAGAGCTTGAAAGTTGGACTGACGTGTGAGGGCTTCAGTCTTCATTATCGATAAAAAGCGTTCGAACTTCGAACCTGAGAATAATCTGCTGCTGACATGCTATCGAAATGCCCTCTCCGTAATATAGACAGAAAGGTTGGTTTTTATATCTCTTAGAAATGATGGTTCGTCCAATGTTTAATTTGCTATTCCATTTCCAGAAATTTCTCATTAATCTTCCAAGTCCTCCTCTCCAGGCATGTTAGGTTCACTGGCCGCATGGAGTCACGGCCCATCCGGGCTGAACACCCTTATTTCCCTTCAGACTCCTTTTCTTCACCCTACACTATCTCTTTTTTTCCTCTATGATGAATTAATTTTACTTTTTGTTTACCTCATTTGCATCTTAATCTAGTTCAAATTTAATATAACTTATCCTCAAACTCCCTCTAACCAATTCTCTTGAATGTCGTTGCGCATACATAAATACACACGTGTACACGTACATCGGTCCGAATTTTTCTCCTTACGGATGACCTAATCAGTCAAGTTGCACGCTTTCCTCCATGCCGCTTTTTTCCAAAAATTCCTCCTTTTTCTTTCCATTCTTGCTGCTCTTCCCTCCCTCCCCCCCCCTAGGCATCTGTTAGGTTCTCGGGCCGCACGGAGTCACGGCCCAACTGGGAGGGTGGATACCATTGTTTCCTTTCAGACTCCCTTCTTCTTCACCCTTTACTATCTCTCCTTTTCTCCCCTATCCTGATATGCTTGACTTTTTATTCACATCATTTGCATTTTATGTTTAGTTCAAATTTCATTAAACTTGTCTCAGACTCCTTCTTAACAACTCTCCTAATAGTCGCTGCACATAAACACACACACACAAACGCAAGCACACACAGACACACACTCAAACATCCACATACCGGTTCTAACTATCCTCCTTTCGGGTGGCAAATAACAGCTAAGTTGCGCTCTTTCTTTTATGCAACCTTTTTCTACGACTATTTCTTCTTCTTTCCATTCTTGCTTTTCTCATGCGTGAAATTCCCTATGCCTTCTGTGGTGCTCGGATGCCAGTTTTGGGAGAAAGACTTACTGCGGACATTACCAGGGAAGAGGTACAGGAGGCGGTGGACGCGATGAAAGCAGGGAAAGCCCCTGGTTTGGATGGAGTTGCGACCGAGTGCCTGAAGAAGGGTGGAGTAACGATTGTCGAATGGTTGGTGAGGTTACTGAACTTGTGTTTTGCGGCAGGCGTGGTACCGAGTGAGTGGCGCAGTGCCTGCATTGTTCCGCTATATAAGGGCAAAGGAGATAAAAATGAATGCTGCAACTCGAGAGGTATCAGTCTGTATGTGTTGTTGGTAAGTTGTACGGGAGAGTGCTGATCAAAAGGATTAGAGACAG
>SDVV010027778.1:0-12054 GCA_016164225.1 Gammarus roeselii | reverse complement strand
CTTATAAAGAATGCATAAAAAAGATTTAAGATAAATTCATTCATATAAATCATTTCAAGAAGAGTTAAACAGTGATGAGCACATGAACTGAAATCATCTAACTTTTCATGATATTCACAGCTGTCTAATATGTGCCGGCGATTTTACATGATCAATACAGTTTAATTAAATTTGATTCAGCATAATTAATCTACCTCCATGTTCTAAAATAGGATTTCGGTCCTGGAAAACGTGGCTCTACCTTACTGATTGGTAAATCGACTTTGATTTTATAATCATGAACGCTCCAGATGAATTTTGGTCGTACCACAATTGCACTTTAACAAGATTCCTACCCGAACATACATGACTCTAGTAATTCACTTATTCAGAACATGTCGATTGGTGAATTGCTAAATAGATGTTGTTTTTTATGTTACGAGTAGTCGTTGTTTGATTTACGAGAACGCAAACTTTACACTCTATTTTGATCGATCAACTCGACGCAGATGATGATTATATCACCTCTCCTATTCCTTTGACCAATAACTAATGATCCTCTAGATCAATTTATGACCTAGCCTCTTCTAAGCCACCGGCTGCTATTAGGCAAACTCTTTCTGTCAAACTCCAAATCTCCCGTCGGAAGACGGTCTAGCTATTCTTATTTATGGAGTTAAAGCACGGTTACTTTAAAAAAAGGCGTTAAAAAGAACGGGGACTGGTATAAAATAATCTTATTTAAAATACCATATGTCGCAAGTAATTACGTACAATGTGATGCCACTAGTACAATGATAACATGATTCTTAATCATAACGCATAATTTATGATAACATTTATGATGAGTGAATTTGTTCATTACCTTGAGAAACGCACGTCTTTTCTGTTTTGTATGGCACATCTTTCGGTGTGCTGTTTTGATTTTGCGTCTCTTTCCGTATGACATATGTCTCTTGACTCTTGGTTACCATCCGACGATCTTCATCAATAGTCTGAAGTAATCGCTGTATTGGCAAACACTTCGAATTACGAATACGGATATCCAATACTTCCCTTTCCAATTTGGACCTCCTCTCCTTTCTTTCTCGCCCCATGGCAGCTGACGACTTTTGTCCTCTTCATCCGACGGCCGCCCTCTCGATCTTTCAAAACTGTCTGCGTAACGTCAGCACGAACTCAACGAGACTTCAGCTAGTTCAGGTACTTTGGTTATTGGTTTCGTAGGATATAATGGAATGGAATATTAGAGAGGAAGGGTAAAGGTTATTCGTTTAAAACAGTACAGCGCTATGGAGGCGAAAGTGGCCATAGGAGAATACTGACCAATCTCTCATGATAACCAATCAAGGCTGAAGGGCCTGGCAAAAGACTCCGGAAATATGGGATGGGTTGAAGTCCGGGACGGAGATTCTTCGTGACTGCTGCAGAGGCAGCTTCTACTAATAATCCAATTTTGTTTCATGTTCTCTCGCGCAGTATCACCGGAATCTGCTCTCCTACTTCTTCAGTTCATTATTCATCGAACACAGAGCTGATAGCACCATACACCTGAATTACCCCATCCTGCAGTATCTCATTGAAACTCTTCTTGATTGTTATGTTGACCACCCCATTTATTTTCGTCGCGCTCTGGAATTGAGTTTGCATATTTACAGATAGGAAGCAATTTAATAAGTTATGTTTGATTTCTTACTACGGAACTTAAAAACCAGTTTTGTTGTTGTTGCTTAACTCAACTGCTCCTGCGATGGAGAAGCCACAGCCAGCGCACAAACCAAAGCCCGGGGACCCACCGACATGTGCCTTTTAGGGATGTTTCAGCAGATGCAGGCATTTACATTATGTCTACACCCCTGATGAAGTTGATACAGTCTCTCGATCGTTCCCACAGATCGCGCACCGGCGTGATATTGGGGTCAAGTCGGTTGGGTGCTACGGCTGGGCACGACTTCATGACGTGCTCGACAATATCGGGCGAACCCCTGCATCGCAAGGAAAGGTCGGAATGGATATTTCCCATTCTATGCTGGTATGACTGGAAGACTGTGTGCTGCCGCCACCTCAGCTGCGACAAGTGGACCCGGTCACCTTTGGGAAACATCAATTCATCCACCTCAGGCGAGTGATCTCACAGGACTTTGTTGACTCTGTGTTCACTCAATGCAAGGGCTGTGAAGTGTGTGTGTGTGTATATCTGTTTGTGCATATATGTGTTGCCTTTGTGTTGAGGAATTGTCGTGTGGTGATGGCCGAAGTGCGTTGCTGGTGTGTTGCGTAGGTATCTGTTGTTTGGACGGATGTTCAGTAGGTGGGGGCAGGGATGTGTCTGGTCTACAATATTGTTAAAAAATTGAGTCCCTCTCCTATCCAGATGATGTTTGAGAGAAAAGACCTTGGTTTCCTCATGCAGGTGGGAAATTGGTGTGGACTGTGTACAGCCCGTTGAGATGCGCAAGGCCGTGTTCTGTATCCTTTGTAAGGAAACAATATGTGTAGGGGTGCAAGGGCAGAGGACCAGGCGGTGTTGATTAGGCGATTATGGGCCTAATAAATTGTTTGAGTAGTGTTGTAATCGACTCCTTGGAGTGACCGTAGACGGTTGCGGTGAGTACCTGAGACACGTTAAGTCATGGTATGGCTTTAGCGCCAATGTTGTTCGTGTGACGTTTGAATGTCATCTCCGTGTCATAAGTTGCTTCAAGGATTGTGGTAGTGGGACTGTGAGGTATGGGAGTGTTGTTAAGCTTGGCATGGGGGTGGAACACGGTGTTCACTGTTGTCCGGTGTTATTAATGTTAGGGAAACTTGCTTACAGACACAGTCATTCTGTTATCCAGCAGTCACTCTTCAAGAGAGTTCAGGTACTGCTGGAGGAGTGCAGCGGCGATCTCGTGTTTGTGGTGTTGTGTGATTATTGTGAGGTCGTCCGCGTATGAGCTAATATGGGTGTTGGGTTGTGTTTGAATTCGCAGGTCGTGCATGAAGGCGCTGAAAAAGGAGGGGGGAAGAACGGAGCCCTGTGGGATACCATTGGGAAAGTGGCGAGTACAGGACTGGATGGCTTGTTAATGTCGATTATGTGTGCTTGTCTGCCAGAGAGAAAATTAACAATCCATTTCTTGTAGTTTTGATGTACCTGTCTATTCAGTACTTTTTTATGGGGACATGTCATGGAATTGCGTCGAAGGCCTTACTAAGGTCGGTAGCGCATACCAGGCTTCGTCTGGCTGGCTTCTTTTCGTTCAGGCCTTCATGCATGGTCTGGGTGAGATTGGTGAGGAGTATGGTTGTCGAGTGCTGGGTCCTGAAACCGTGTTGTGTGGGGGAGAGTAGGACGTGTGCATCATTTTGGTTTAGAACCAGTTCCTCAAAGATTTTTTGAGGGGTTTGGGGAAAGAGAAATGGGGCTGTACGAGGCTGTATCAGTGAGAGCTTTGTTGGGTTTCAGGATGGGTATGATGTTCCCTTGTTTCAAAGTGTGGGGTATTGTATTGTGTAGTATGGAAAGGATGTTGATGTCTGCGAGGGTCACGATGGCGTGAGGACCTAGATGTTTAAGGTCAACGTATGATTTGTCATGTGGACCCGTTGCTGACGAGTTTTTAGTATGACGGATGGCGGGTATGGTCATGATTGGTTTGAAAGGAGGATCAATGTTTGGGTCGACCTGTGACTTTTGTAACTGTTTGAGTATCCTCTTGTGTCTGGATGGTGTGGTAGGTGGCAGGTGATTCAGTAGTGTTTGTTGAGTACGTCCCCTTGTTGTTGGCCTGAAGGGATGGTGTGGGTGTTGGGTGGTAGGATTGCCTCATGTGTGTCCACGTGGTTTGTGTTGTTGTTGTTGAGGCTTCCTTCTAATTAGTTTCCATAATTTTGATTGTGAGGTTCGGAAGATTAGCTCTGAATACGATCGCAGGTAAAAAAATCTTCGTAGTGTATCTTCTTCAGTTTGAGCAGTAATCATTGATGGAATAATTATTTACAGAATGACGTCATTTCGAGTCGCAAGGATTCACCGAGATAGGGGAATTCCTTCACGTGTTGCCTGTCGTTAGGTATCGTGCACGCTCTCGTAATATTGACGATGCGCGAAGACATGCAACAAGACAAGAGTTTTTCTCTACTACAGGGCCATTTTTACGAGTAGTAGCTTGTTGGTAGTTTCCGGACGCGCCATGTTAAAGACTGGTGAAATAAACAACTCGGAATATCATAAGAATGTACTGGAAATGTTTTTAAAATTTATTATTTAGAATTTCCAATTGTATAATATGAATCGTAGGGCTGCGAAGCAAAGTAACACAACAACATCAGCTGTTCAATGCTTTTTCTACGAGAACCCGGATGCAGTTATGGAACTCTGCTTCTCAGCCGTTGCATTTTTACTGAATATTTATTCGGTGGACTAGTGGTCCCAGTGGTGGTAATTGAATATCGCACCTCTCGGAAACAATCACAGCAGTCGCAGTACTTGGATAGCAAAGGCCACCACACTGGTAGAAATGACTGGGAAAATTCGGTCATTGACCTATTTTCTGAGTCGTTGTAATAATTTAAGATTAAACACGCTTCTTTCCGTCTGTTTCACGACTATTTCCATAATGCTCCGATTTTGAACAATCCGTAAATAATTTCACAGCTTCACTGACCACTTTCGTTCTGTAAAATCGCGAGGAGATTGTTCATAGTAATTCTTTATATCATAACATCAAAGGTAGACTAATTCATAACCTTATGCAAATAAACCCCAAAAAGTCACATTCCAATAAACATCAGGTGAAAAGTGGGTAGTTTTCGTGAGAAACATAAATCAGAAAAATTGAATAGTAATGTTGAAGGGGATGGGAATGTGAATTGAATCTGGCAAGCTAATAAGAATTTGTGCGCCTGTCCTCATTGTGCAATGGATGGGAAAAGCCCATTCGTGAATGACTCTTCAGCGCCGAGACAAACAATCCATTGATTTACATCCGCTCGTCTATGGCAATGATTTTTGATACATATGGCTCGAACAAATACTTTAGTTGTATGCGAATCTCACATCTACGAAATAATTATTCTTTACTGCTGTATTGAAAACAGTTATTAAAAATCCAACGTATTATTTCGACGTACAACTTGGATCAGTGCAATCATCGTCCCGACTCAATCTGAATTACAACATAAATTGCAGGTGCGAAAGATTTATGTATAACCGAACAATCACAGAACCCAATGACCTAAATACTTCATCGCTCATTAGTTCGATGCCAGTAAATGCAGTCCTCACATGATGAGCGATGCAAAGCTGTTAGACTGATTAGGTTTCCATTCAGTCTAACAGCTTAGAAGTCGAGGAGCTTTAATGTTAGACTGATTAGGTTTCCATTCAGTCTCTCTGCTTGGTAGTCGAGGAGCTTTAATGTTAGACTGATTAGGTTCCCATTCGGTCTACCAGCTTGGTAGTCGAGGAGCTTCAATGTTAGACTGATTAGGTTTCCATTCAGTCTACCAGCTTGGTAGTCGAGGAGCTTCAATGTTAGACTGATTAGGTTTTATTCAGTCTACCAGCTTGGTAGTCGAGGAGCTTTAATGTTAAACTGATTAGGTTTCCATTCAGTCTCTCAGCTTGGTAGTCGAGGAGCTTCAATGTTAGACTGATTAGGTTACCATTCAATCTACCAGCTTGGTAGTCGAGGAGCTTTAATGTTAGACTGATTAGGTTTCCATTCAGTCTACCAGCTTGGTAGTCGAGGAGCTTTAATGTTAGACTGATTAGGTTTCCATTCAGTCTACCAGCTTGGTAGTCTAGGAGCTTCAATGTTAGACTATTAGGTTACCATTCAGTCTACCAGCTTGGTAGTCGAGGAGCTTTAATGTTAGAATGATTAGGTTTCCATTCAGTCTACCAGCTTGGTAGTCGAGGAGCTTCAATGTTAGACTGATTAGGTTTCCATTCAGTCTACTAGCTTGGTAGTCGAGGAGCTTTAATGTTAGACTGATTAGATTTCCATTCAGTCTACCAGCTTGGTAGTCGAGGAACTTTAATGTTAGACTGATTAGCTTATTCCTGAGCCCGCTTGTAATCAAAGGGAAGCCTCTGCCGAGCGTTGACGTTTTGAAAGGAAAAACGCGATTCCCCGTAGAAATTCGTTACCCTCCAGCGTGCAGAGAATTTATGTCGTGACTATATGATTACTCCGGTATACAATCCCCCCCAGAGTATCTATGTGAGGGGGTTGGTAATGTTAGATCGAAGCCAATGACATAAATCAGGTCACTCCCAATGAATGCAGGTAGAATGATTGAGGTATAGTTTTCCCAGTCCCGATTTGTTTGTTCTTCCCAAGCTAAAAGACTTTGTTGAGGAATTGTTTAAGAGAACTACAATCATTCAGTTAGTCTTTCATTGGTCCTGAGAAGCAGAGTTAGAATCAAGTTAAGGGCGTCAGGCTACTGTATTTTATTTCGATTGAAAATGCAACGTGTGAATTGATAAGTTGGCGAAATTCCATTTCCATTGTTCGAAAAGCTAGGAAGTAGCCTTTCAATTGTTCAGAGCATCGTAGTACCTATGTTGTAGTACCTATGATGCATGAACTATGTTGTAGTACGTATGTTGTAGTACCTATGTCGTATTACCTATGTTGTAGTACATATGTGGTAGTACCTATGTTGTATTACCTATGTTGTAGTGCCTATGTTGTAGTACCTATGTTGTAGTACCTATGTTGTAGTACCTATGTTGTAGTACCTATGTCGTATTACCTATGTTCTAGTACGTATGTTGTATTACATATGTTGTATTACCTATGTTGTAGTACCTATTTTGTAGTACCTATGTTGTAGTACCTATTTTGTAGTACCTACTTTGTAGAACCTATGTTTTCTTGATGTCAAAATGCATTTGACCGCATTAATCATTGGACACTGGAAAAAACTCATTAAAAAAGGGGCGCTTGTTTAGCTCGTAGAGCTACTAAAACACTTGTACCAACATCAACAATATGCAAAAACGAAGGGGTTTTAGGGCTAAATATAACAACTTATTAGCGCGATATGTAACGGTAATCGGTAGAACGGTAACAACATTTATTACATTTGAAATATTTCATATGAGTTCAAATTATCCCTTTCTGTTTACCAGTCAAAGTTTTATTGTTGTTATTTTCTAAACCGGGTGTTACTTGGCTGCCATCCTGTGTATATATTTCTTGGTTCACTCGGCAAACGTTTTCCGATTAGAAATCAAACACTTTTCGTACTTTCGACCCCACAGCTTATAACACGTATTGAAGTTGTCGCTGGTTCGACTCCCAGCAAGTTGTCGCTGGTACAACACCCAGCAAGTTGTCGCTGGTACAACCCCCAGCAAGTTGTCGCTGGTACAACACCCAGCAAGTTGTCGCTGGTACAACACCCAGCAAGTTGTCGCTAGTACAACACCCAACAAGTTGTCGCTGGTTCAATACCCCAGCAAGTCTGCAGTGTATAAGCTGCCTACGATTAACCGTCTCAAACATCGTGATGCAAAGCCTCTGCGGTTGCATCAATTGATAAAGGAATGTTGTATTATTTAACATAGATATGTTGAATAAAATTGAGTTCGTTCAAATGCACAATCAGAGTCTCGAATTGTTGACTCCTCCATCTCTATTTACATGGGTTCAGTGAAGGGACAGCGTAGGGCTCTTGTGCTTTAATTGCCGGGGACGAATGCACTTAACTGGTGAAATAATGGTGGTAGATCAAGTGTAATCTGCAATTATCTCTGTCGATGGGTGTCATGAATCTCTGCTGAGGAAGCTATTCAGGTCGCAATTTGCATAATGGGTGCCGTGGGATAAGGACGGGCCGTGGAAACGCACGCCTCATTGAAGGCATGTTCGACCTGATGTCCTGATTATTCCCGTAACGTTACTTCAACAACAAGGAAAGTGATAGCCAGTTCAAGTTGGGCCGTTGGCGTCAACAGTGACACGGAAGAATGGGTCATGAAGGGTTACTTCATAAGCAGGAGACGTCATCTAGTGCCCGCTCACTGAAATTCCCGCATCAACCGGTTCCCGACTACGCCAGACTGAGACGAAGGAGTCATGCTGGGGGCGTAATGCATTAATGTACATTAGGTAGCACCCGTTGGGCGTTTGACTGAAGGATTGTGTTGGTTGGCCATGGATAAATAGAGGATTTTCAAACAGCTCAGAAAAGAGCGCTAGTTGATTTGTGTCACCTTGAAATTTGTAATTTCTCACACAGTACAGACACTCCTTTAATAATGTTTGTCAGGAAAACGCTTTTACTAGTAATTTAGATAAAGGTGTTGGATGAATGAGTAATTCTTAAAAACTCAGTGAAACAAGGTTTGGAAACTTTTTTTTTTGTATCGTTCAGGTGAATAACGAAGTGCAATATATAATAACAAACAAATCCAGAAAAAAAAATCAGCATTGCACCTACTTACTTAAATTAGGTTTGCAAACATGTGACTGACAAAAGTGTAAGTGTAACTGAAAATAAGTAGGACTTAAGGCTAAAAGAACACAAATCACCATTCACCTCACTAGATGAGGATCAATTTATAAACAATCTTTCACCAATGACTTCGATCTCAATCTTAAAAAAAAATAAGTACAATAAGGAATGTGATTATTAATCCCCACTTTCGGTCTCAATGACGTACTTCAATTCTGTAACCTGAAGAAACTCATCACCTTCGTAACGAGTTTTGATGTTTTTTCGTCGAATGCGAGGCTAATTTTTATGACTGTTTGCATTCGATTATCCCTAACCTTTTCCATTGCGAGGGCAATCGCGCTAGATAATTAACCATTTTAGGAGAGAGGAAAAATCATCACTGCTGCGTGACTTCGGAAGATCAACATAAATTGTTACACATGCCACTTTTTACTGATTCTTACTAGAAAAAATATTGAATCAACCATTCTTCAACCTGTAGGTGACAATGGACATTGACAGATCTCTGCACTGCAGCCAAATTTGGGGGTTGCTCAGGCTGCGGTAGAATGGATCTGTGACGCATAAATTTCTTCATGAGTGTTTATGGTAGTTCCTTAAAAATGCTGTATAGGTCTCTCTTTCATAACATTCAAAAAGATCGGTGGCTGGTTAACACGTTCTAACTTCTCAACGTCTAATGGTTGAAAAGCTAACATAACTTTAAATAAGTGCAGGGAATATGACATGTATTTTCAGTCTAATGATTTTGTCTGTCTATAGGCGCAACTTCTAGTTCGTAGTATTTTGTAAAATATCTTGTGCTCAATCACTTACATATGAAAGCACTCCGATTCCACACGTAAATACCAAAATAATTAGAGTTGTCTGTACGGTGCCTGTATCCGGGTTGTAACGGGACACAACTGCAATGCAATTGTATTTCCTGATGTATTACAGGAATAATTTGTGTGTCTTACAGGTGTAAAACACCTAGATTTCCCACTCATAAAATAACTGTTCCAGAGCCAGTGCTTATATCATGAATATAGCCAATTATGTTCTATAATTTACCCAGATTACAGCTATAAATCATCAACCATGCCAGGTAAAAAACAGCTATAAATCGACTGTCACCACTTGTCTGAAACAGGAGGTTTATACAGGTGTATTATACACCGTTTTTTGGAAACGGAACACAACTGCAATACACTTGTTTTTATGGTGTATTGCAGGCATAAAATGTATGTCATACACCTTAAAAAAAAACTCATAACATAGCTGTTCCAGAGACAGGGCTGATATCTTGAAAACAGTTTTTTTTGTTCTGTATTTTGCCCGAGAAACAGCTATTAATCATTAGCCATGTCAGTATACTAAAGCTGTATATCAACCCTCACCATTTGGGTAAGCAGGTGGATTATAATCCTATATTCAATATTTTTTTACATTGCTTAAGACGTTTTTATTTGTGATACATCTGAATATCCAGGTGTTTCACAGTTGTCTCGTTCAGAGAAAACGGTGTTTATACAGTATATAAGCCACGTATTCTACTCGTCGTGGCAGTCGATTTACAACTGTATTAAACCCATCGTTTTTGATGATTTATTGCTGATATCTGGGTACATTACAGATCAAATATGGCTGTTTTCAAGCTATTAAACCTATCTTTGGAAGTGGTTTTACGAGCGCGATATCGAGATGTTTTACATCTAAAAAACAATATGTTTTTGACCTGTAATAAATCTCAAAACCCTGGTGTAGTACAGTTGGTCCAGTTTCCAAAAAATGGTGTCTAATTCATGTATATAAATTTCTTCCTTTACACAAGTCCTGACAGTCAATTCTCAGTCGTATATGATCTGTAATGTACCCAGATTACAGCTATAAATCATTAACCATGTCAGGTATTAAATAGCTGTGAATTGAGACATGACTTCTCCAAAATAGGGGGTTTACATACCTATATTATACCAATTTCAATTGAATAAGGGACACTACTGTAATTTACTTGATTACAGCTGAGAAGCATATTGTCAGATGGCGGGAAACATCTAGAAATCGCCCCCGTAAAATACCTCCTCCAAAGATGATCGTATTTTTCCCAGCTTAGTTACATATCAACCACAATGTCATGAATAAATTTTGTCAATCGACTTTACGATTCGCGTACAATAGACGGTTCAAATAACTGTACTTGACATCGATCAATGTAAAGGAACGCAAATGTAATAGACTTGGATGACTTTATAGATAAACAAAGATTAGGTTTACAGATGTTGATCATAAAGACATTGTGCCATTAAATTTCGGTAACTAAACCAAAAATAGCTTCAATACAGCCGTTTCTGATCTGTACAGTAGTGAATTTTCCTTGAAACAGCACTTTTATAGACACAATATATAGATGTTTTCCACCGGTAAATAATATGTATAAATGACACCTGAATATCCATGTGTATTATAACCGATTGCTGTGTCCAGGTTCCAAAAAACTAAGTCGTGGCAGTCGATTTACAGTTATTGGATACCTGACATGGTTTATAATTTATAGCTGTAATCTGGGAAAATTATGGATCATAAATGGTTGCTCAATACAAGATATTACTTCCTCTGGATCAACTGTTCGAAAAGTGAAATATCCACAAGTACACATGGTTAAGGGTGGCCCATGGTGCAGTTGTGGAGGGAGCGCTGATGGATTTTGTGTTGATTTCGAGGAGAGTGGGGGGAGGCTGTTGGATGTTCGGGTGTTGCGAATGGAGAGTGGAGGAATACTTGACAATTTGGTGGTGGAAAGAAAATCAAAAGGGGAGCATAAGTGAATGGGGAACATATGAGTGGGAGCAGGAAGAGAGGTAGTGAAACTGAGTGAGGTAAATTTGAAAAGCAGAGCTGAGGTGTTTCAGTCGGTGCTGAGGGAGGAATATGACAACATGAGAGGGCAGGACCTGCAAGATGTGTAGGAAGAATGGAGATGTTCAGAGATCTCTTGTTGAGGTGTTCGAGAAATGTGTGTGGTGTGCGCCGTGTGGGCGGGTATAGACGGAAGGGCTGCGAGTAGTGTGGTACAGCTTTTGAGAAGTGTTTACTAGCGAGATCGGCGGTGGCATATGATAACTATAAGGAGGAGAAGAAGGAGGTAAAGCAAGTTCTGAGGATAGTCAACAAGGACGTTGATACCAGGTGGGGCAGACGGTTGTGCCAGAATTTTGAGGAGAGCAAAAAGATGTTCTGGAAAGAGGTTTCGATGATATATATATGGGTCGCTATCCCAGGCGCTAAATTCTTTTATAGCTAACGTCAGATCAACCCCTATCATCTCCGCCAACTGCCTTATCAGCCCCAAGTTTTTTCGACTACCTACGTACGGTACCATCTTTTAACAGCGAACATTCATAGCGTTCCTGCAGTCACACCAGCCACTGTCATATCTGCCAGTGACATTCTGGCGAAAATCTGTTTTAGCCCACGTCAGAATCAGCCACCAGCCGTACCATTTTACCGGGGGTCGCTATCCCTTGCGCTAAATTCTTTTATAGCTAACGTCAGATCAACCCCTATCATCTCCGCCAACTGCCTTATCAGCCCCAAGTTGTTCCGACTACCTACCTACGGTACCATTTTTTAACA
>SDVV010027777.1:0-12054 GCA_016164225.1 Gammarus roeselii | reverse complement strand
CCGGTTTTATTTGTTGGGATTTTTAGGTTGAGGAGAGTATTTGATTTGATTTGGGTCTCATTTCCAACGGAGCTTCAAATGAGGTGAGTAATGCTTATGTGGTAGAAGGGAGGATTTGTGAATCAGTATTGGGTGGATGGGTGGGGTTAGTGGGACTAGTTTCAGAGAGATGGGGGGCAGGAGATAATGGAGAGTTTGGCGGTGTTGGGTGGTTATCTACGACCAGGTAAGGATGTACTTTAAAGGAGACAGGATGGGCATCCCCGTGTCGAGTTTTGCAGGGAGCCATCCGTCGAAGTGTTTGAGCTGTACAGTGGTTCATTGTTTTTTTGATTTGCTGTTCCTGGTTGTATCTAATGATTTTGCTTGAAATGAAGTCTCTGTTATTATTGGCACATGCGCATGTCTTGCACAGCCCTCTGTAACAGGCACACCAGGATTTACTTTTGTTGGCGGTGTGGTTAGAAGGCGTCATATTTTTTGTTTTAAGGAAATGTGTTTAGGATGTGATTGTCACCCTGAAGTGGGGTACCAAGAGAATATCATGTTGGAAGGAGTTTAGAGAGCCGTACTAGCGGCTCATTTGCAGGCTACGAAATAGGGGGGGCCAAATTTTCTAGTAATTGGTTACTTGTGTGGACATCATAAGTAAACACAGCAAAGTTCTGAGAGAAAATTCACAGGTGTGTGTTGGACCTGATTAAACTCGGGCTACAGATGACACACTTAGATGAAATGAGATTTTAAATTCACACGATTATGAGGGGTTGTTATAAAATTTAATTTACGGTTGTTAATATAAGTTTAATAGTACGATGGTTCAAATGATTACACTGGTTACTTTATAATATTATTTTGAATTAAGAACAAAGTTACAGGTCAATAGGTTAACTCTTAATCGAGCATGATCAATGATTAAGATAAACAGACACAAAGGAACAAAAGTGTATATAAACAGCAAAAATGAGAAGTGTAGCGAAAAGCAAAAAATAAAAATGGAAAGCAGCGAAGAGCAAAACCCCACCCTGTAGGAGATACAAAACATGGGACATAAATACTGAGGAATTATTACACGTATCTAAGTATGAATGTGTACTATTATATGAATCAAAATTGTCACACAGTTACTAACAACCTATGGAACGCATATAAACGCTGAAGGGAATATTACACGCTTCTACATGTTTGAGTGCAATACTAGCAACGTCTCACACCGAGTGTTCGATCGCTGTTCTAATCAGGCTCACCTCCACCCGAGCAGCTCTGCTATGGAGTGTGAAGTCCCATGAAATTTACCCCTGCACTCCTAAAATAATATGGGAGGGCCTTGTTTATGTATATGAAATGATCCTCCAATATGGGAACCACTCTAAATTTGGTCACTCCCAAGGGGGCGCGGTGTTCTAATACTTTGACTCTCATTGGCATAGACACCAATTTAAGCCATTAACGTTTTTTATTGGTCCCTCCCATCTGTCTGTTAATTTTAGGGTTAACCTGAGCTGAATCGTCGAGTTTAACAGGATGTCCCCAAACGGCACCACATTCGTCAACGTCCCCTGGTCATGTAATACCATATGGTGACCAACTGCTGCCGTTTGCTAAAAGAGACCCTTTAGAGGGGGAATAGGAAAATATGCAAGGCAACGGATTTCATCGTGTAATTTAAGCTAGGGTTAACAGGCCTAAGGCCTACACTGTTTCTCGAGCAGACACAAACTCAATCGTCATCGTAATGTTTGGGTAGACATAGTTCCAAATATATGTGCTAGCGAAGGCTGATCATAACGTCCCCCTTCCTTTATTGAAGTAAAGTGTCCCCACTTTTATGACTCTGCACTGGCAAGTTGACGTAGTACTCCCTCGACAAGTAATTTGCTTGACCCGTGGATAGTTCAATGTGGGAAGGGAGGCTGCGTGGAGTTTTTAGGCATGATTGTATGTAATACATTGTAGTAAAAGATTGGTTGGGTTAATAGTATGTCATTTTAATGTCGAGAAAAAAACAATTCTCTGAGCGTGCGACTACTTGCAGCATACAGGATTTATGGCATGTATCGTACGGTTCGATCAATTGTAGAAAAAAACTCGATCCAAGTATTTAGCGTCATGATTGCATATTTGATGTTACTGAGGTTGCTGAATGCAAATTTTTATTAAACAATGATATTTGCTTAGGCGTGCAACCATGTTGCTGGACAATCCTCTTTACCGATCTTCTCAACGTTTCTCCTGTTTGACAGTGGGCCACGGAAGGATATGATAGAGACTGTCTCCTAGTTTCGTTGTATTATTTTGCTACTTTTAGCGTATGTTGGTTCAAGGTACAGTTGAATTAACATATGCAAAAAGGGAACAAAGCTTATGAGATAATTACACAATTCGGGAGACATGACTTATAGACTAATTGCCGTACACATTATTATGGATATAGTAAATGTTACACGCAGGTGACAGGTTGTACCTCACACATCTTAATAATTACATATTTTCACCTCTTCCATTAATGTATTCCATGAACTGAACTTGGATACGCATCACTCTATTGTTTACATCGGACACACTGCATTTAACGTTTGATCATAAGACAATCATTCAAATTGTGGCCTCAATGTGTTATGTTTTGTTTATTTTTTGGTTAACGTGTTTTGAACGCATGATTTGTGGGTATTTTATTTGGCTAGGTCAGTAAATTGGTTTTAACGGTTTTGAAATTCACGATACTCAGTCTACTTTCTCGTATTCTCTCGCCATGTCCTCCGGAGGTTAAAGTGGGCTGCCGTTCGCCTATTTTTCAAAGCATTTGTCCGTACAGTTACCACGACAAGGCTAAAGCATTATGAGTTTCCGATACTATTATATTGTAGGAGGAGTCACGTGTGGACTCAGTCATACCTGGATTGGCTTTGCCTGTTCGTAGGTCAGTCTTCACTTCTCCAGAAAAGGATTGCTTGCTCGTTTTTTTAATATGGAAAAACTGAGACGGTTTACCCTTCTGTTTTCTGCTTCTGACTCGAGTCAGTGATTGTCGCTTAGGAACGACTTGCCTTCGTCTCCCTCTATTTACCGAGCCATCGCATGATTTGTTTTGTCATTGGTTTGAGTGTGTTTGGTGACGGTTTGTTCATTCACTAACCTATTCACGCGTTCGCTCGTTTTACACTCACATATCGCATCGCTCCAACTTGCACATCACTTGCCTTTGCGTCTAACTCGTCACACGACGGACATTTCCTAAAATTACGGGCAGTGGTGTTCCCACCTGTAAGTACTATCATGACAATTGGACTGTAATTTCCTGAAATTGAATGCCGCATTTATACGCAGACCAGAATGCTACACAACAATTTATCGACAACACACGAAATCGACTTTACATGAAATATTGAAATTTATAAAGCACAATGTGTGTTTAGACATGTTACCCAACCAATTGGTCATATAAATTTTGTACGAAATTTGAAATGGAAAAGCAAGACTGTCGGAACTTTTCTACAGAACGGGACAACGAATAATTTTTGGGTGAATGACCTAATGTCGGATTATTTTTACATCTATCGAGCTTTAACGCGCGTCAACGTCTCATTTGAATTTCTGTAGATGATATGTGTTAGGCATTTATCAACGAGTGATCATTTTTTTCAGTGATCGATTAAATATAGATTTTTATCTCCAGCTGTTTACGGTCAATTAACACAAAAATTGCTTATATACTACAAAAAAAACTTTTATGCTACAACGGTGAACTACGGGCTATCTATTATTTTATCTATCTGAATATATTTTCTTGGTTTTGTTTTCCAAATCCATTCCCTGACATTTTTTCATTTTTGTACAATAAATAAATTGTTTGTGCATATCAGGATTCACTTTCTGCCACCGCGACCCATTTTTCTTGAATTATTTGTATGACTACAATTTCGAGGAATAGTGCTGGAACAACAGGTTGAATAATATACGCGCACCTACTTAAATCACTTTAAAACTAATTTTGAACTTATTTGCTGATGAATTCGAGAGCAGATATATAAAAAAGTTTGGTGGGGAAACTGTAATTGCTTTTATTTTTACGAACTCTTTAATTTCACTTCCTACGGGAGAATGACCTATTGTGATACATCATTTGATTTGATGGTCTTCTTGCTTCTTTTATCATTTTTAAAAAAAATATTTACAGTTCTTTATTTTTCATGACATTAAGTGACGTTTCGAAGGGGCCTCATGATCCTCTTTGCGTCGGGTGGAATCCTGTCAGCCAGCTGTTCGTGGTCGTTGCCTAATTTACAGTCCGTCTTGGCCGAGGGAGTCCATTCCTGGATGCGGCTGTCCTTTCGGCCTGCCGAAATTGACAGACTCGTCCATGTGCGTTCGCGGTTGCCCAAACGCACTGTCAGACTTCGGGCAGGCAGGGTGTAGACGTGGCACTCGATCCACGTCGCCTTGTGTTATGCCCCCATTGCTGCGATTTTCCGTCCTCCCCTTAGTTGTCCTTTCGCAAAGCTGCCTCTCTCCCATTGTATGTTTGTTGAATTATAATTGGTGGCGTGTGGCTCGAGGGAAGTGGCATGGGTTGAGTGTCTCCATGAATGGAAGCGTGTGTAAAGGGACTTGAAGCATTTTGTTTTGAGGTGATGATTTTAACTTGTTTTGAAGAATTGATAAATTTAATTTTTGTTTGTTTTAATATCCTGCACCGCTGTCCACCAATGTTGTAGGATTCAATTTACGGTTGTTAAAATAAGTTTAATGGTGTAAAGGTTCAAATTATTACACTGGTTATTTTATAATATTATTTGAATTAAGAACAAAGTAACAGGTGAACAGGTTAACTCTCAATCGAGCATGATCAATGATTGTGATAAGCAGACACAAGGGAACAAAAGTGTGAATGAACAGCAAAAATTAGAAATGTAGCGAAGAGCGAAAAATAAAAAGGGAGCGCAGCGAAGAGCAAAAATCCACCCTGTAGGAGATACAAAACACCTGACATAAATACTGAGGAATTATTCCACTCATCTAAGTATGAACGTATACTATTATATATCTAAAAATTGTCACACAGTTACTAACAACCTAAGGAACGCATATAAACGCTGAAGGGAATATAACACGCATCTACATGTTTGAGTACAAAACTAGCAACGTCTCACACCGAGTGTTCGATCGCTGTTTTAATCAGGCTCACCTCTTCCCGAGTAGCTCTGCTATGAAGTGTGATGTCCCATACAATTTACCCCTGCACTTCTAAAATAATATGGGAGGGCCTTGTTTATGTATATGAAATGATCCTCCAATAAGGAAACCAATCTAAATTTGGTCACTCCCAAGGGGGCGTGGTGTCCTAATACCTTGACTCTCATTGGCATAGACAACAATTTAAGCCGTTAAGGATTTTTATTGACTCCTCCCATCTGTCTGTTAATTTTAGGGTTAACCTAGCTTAACACTTCCCCTCTCTACGTTATTGGATACCGGCCACACAATGCTGAAACGTCGAGTTTAACAGGATGTCCTCAAATGGCACTACACTCGTCAACGTCTCCTGGTCATGTAATACCATATGGTGACCAACTGCTGCCATTTGCTATAAGAGACCTTTTGGAGGGGGAATAATAGAAATATGCAAGGCAAGAGATTTCATCGTGTAATTTAAGCTAGGGTTAACAGGCTTAAGGCCTGCACTGTTTCTCGGGCAGACAAAAACTCAATCTTTATTGTAATGTTTAGGTAGACATAGTTCCAAATATATGTGCTAGCGGAGGCTGATCATTACAGGGTAATCGCTGGAAAAGTAAATAATTTTGGGCGTACACAAATGAAGGCTACAATGCTCAGAAATTAAGCTACTTTGATGTGAATTGAAACTGCTAGGAGATTGAAGCAAACCAAAATAACCTTGGTAAACTGTCTAATAAAAAAAAGCGGCAGACAATAATCGTGGGCGCAAGAAGCAAGGGTAATGAACAAATGTAATGAACCAAGGATAAGGGTAAGAATCAAGGATAATGAACACTTAAAGGAAATCTAATGAAACGAACATAAGCTAATAAGCTAATAAAAGCAAACTAGTAGGTTTATCGCAAGTGATGGGACATAAAAGAAACGTCGAAAGAACGTAGATACGCATGTATAGATTACAAACCCCTGTTACCCCATTTCTTTCGAACAAACGACGAACCTACCAATCTGTGAGACATCTAGAACATTCACCCCCAAAGAGACTAAGTCGGACACACAATGTAATTAGATACATCCTAACCATTACATTGTCTCATCAGCGTTTCGGTGAAGTATACACTACTAGTAAACATCTGTTTGTTAGAAGCAAACATCTGTTTGTTAGAAGCATGGAAACATTTAAAACACATTAAAATCTTTGTTAAATCTATTTTACCGCCTTATTCCTACTTATTTTTAGTTGTATACCGATATTACAAATTTTTTGTAAAATGAAAAACGGAAAAATCGGAAAAAACTAGACAAATAAAAAGCTAGTAGTTTTAATAATTGCTGACTAAGCCTATGGAAAGCTGTTCAATATAAACTTGATCAGAAGATGCGAGTACAAGATATTCTTCTATTGTTAGAAGTAAATCGCACAAAGGAAATAAATTTTAGGTTGTAACTATTTGTGAAAATTATCCGAAACTCTGTTAATATTGAGAAATAATTCAGACAAGAGGGACTAATATTTCGTTAGAAATTATAATAAATGTTGACAAACAAAAAAGAGATTTGTCACAGCGCAAAATTAAAAATTCGGGAAGAATTACTCCCATAATCAATTATCTTAACTGGAAATTTCGAGTTGTAGTTCACTTTACCATAGGTTGCTCAGAGCCACCCATTTGCGGTAGTTGATGAGACAGAGGAAGAGACGATATAATAATCTCTTTCAGTGTATGAAGTGCCTGATGGTGGATTTGCAATCCATAAGGTTGCCAGGCTCATACTGCGGATTGAATCCTAATCTCAAAAATTATGACACATTGTACTAGTAAAAATTAAATAATCAAACTCTAGAGTTATGAACACGAAACGTGAGACTGCTGGCCAACTTGAAACCTGATTTTTGTCTTCGTAGAACACAATATATTCAAAGAGACGGTATGAATCGCCACTCATAAAATTTAGGACGCATTGTACCTGAAAACATGAGAATGTTAAAGGACTGATTACCGATCACTCGACTAGACCGCAAGTGTCTGTCGAGCAGTACGGGGTGGGCTCAAATCAATCAGCTGGGGAGAAGGCACTGCGCGGCGGCACTGCCTGTCAGAGCAGGGCTCATCTCTAGCTCATCTCTAGGGGGGGGGGGCGCCGGTTTGGATTACATGGAGCGAAATATTATTTACAATAGTATCATCTGGCACGTATAGAAAATGTCTATTATGACAAAATAATTCCAACTACATAGCTTTGGGAAAACAAGTGACACGCGGGGATGAAAAATAGGAAATACTTGGGGTGGATAAATAACAAAATACATGGGTGTGGAGAATAACAAGAAGATGGGGGGGAAATCACGCATGCATGTGGTTAGAGTCCCAAGAACATGGGGGTGGGACATCAAAATGTGTTAACATATTGTAATGAGTAGTCTACATTATTGTTCGATGACAAAGATGTGGATGGACGACATGAATTATACAGAAAATATAAATACAATATAGTGCTGCAAAAAATCGAAAGCGCTAGCATATTGTGAGGATGGGTCTAAGCCATTGTATTAATAATGAAGAGGTGGATGGGCGACAAAAGTTATACAAAAAAGTTACACATAAAATACATACCAAACAACTAAAATATACAATATACACATTTCAAGACCGCTAGGAAATTATTAAATGATTGACAATCAGAATAATACAATGCTGGAATACACAAGTCTGATGAATATACTTCTGTTATAGAAGTCCAAGAAAAATATTAGCTTATTAGGCAATGATTGTATCATCAAAAATGGTACGGTAATTGTTAGAAATAATTCAATGAATCATATTAAAATCGAGGTAAATTTTGCCAAAGTTAGAAGCTGCCTATCGTTCCTCGAAAAGAAAGGGTTTGTATTTTAATTATACCAAAACGACTGAAACATTTAAAACATAGAAATAGACAAAACGCTAGTTAACACTTATGGTAATTGGCAGAGGCAATTGTGATCAGTAGCAACATAGAAAACATATGTATCGTCGGAGTAAAATTGATTAAATGGTGTCTCAATGTTGAGAGTTATAGTGGTGGTGGTTTCGGACATGCTCAAGAACAGGATGCATTTCTGGTTACTGGTATTATGTATTTAGCTTGTGCTGGTGGGCAAAATTACAGTTTTGAATTGATCGGTCAATAGATGTTCATTAGGCCTATTCTTGAAGGACGTGTTGGATTCAAGATTCTTGAGGCTTGTTGGGAGGTTGTTCCAAGATTTTGTTCTAGTGATCGAAGAAGCTCGACAGGCAGTTTCTGTTTTCCTATGTTCAACGTGCAGAGTATCATTATTTCTTGTGAATCGATTGTTCTTTTCACCTCGAGAATATATGCTACTTTGGCTGCCGGGTGAATGTTTTTCTAGGAGATCTTTATGAATCCTGTTCGACTCATGGAGGGCCAGTTTGTTGTCGATATTGAGCAACTCTAATTTTTCGAGGAGAGGACTTACGTGGTCTCGTTTTCTGTGGTTACCATCGCATGTTATTTTTGCCGCAAAGTTTATACAACGTTGCACCTTCTCTCTTTGAGTTTCGGTGCATTTCCCCCAAATTCGAAGACAGTAGATATTGGCAGAAAATACTAAAGCGTGGACAATCAGTAATCTTGATCTGAAATCCAATTCTTTTTTTTGCTGAGTTCAGGAATGAAAGTGTTGTATTCACCTTGGAACACAGAGTAGTTACGTGGTGTTTGTAGGGAAGATTGGGATCAAACCATACTCCCAGACTTATAACTTTATCTTCAACAAGAATGTCAGATTTGTCTACCCTGATAGAGAAATTTATTGGAACTGCTTTCCTTTTTGAGTTCGAGCCGAACAAGATGCATTTTGTTTTTTCAGAGTTGAGCTTGAGTCCATTTATATCATAACAAAATTTCAGATTAGTTACGGCTGTCTCAGCGACGTCTTTCAGCGCATTCAGATCTGACGGTTTTCTTGAAAGCAATATATGAACATCATCGGCGTACATTACCATTTGCGCTTGATTCTTTGGTATTTTACGGTCAATGTCATTAACAAAAACACGAACAACAAAGGGCCAAGTATCGAACCTTGAGGGACCCCAAAGGCAACTGTGGCCGAATTTGACATGCTTGCGTTATCGAGTTTAACTGATTTTTGCCGATTCATCAGATAACTTTCGAACCAAATAGGGTCTATTCCGATGTTGCGGAGCTTGCCAAAAAGAATTCTATGACTTACTCTGTCGAATGCCTTCGATAAGTCTAGCAATACCTGTAGAGATATATGCCCCTCATCCAAGTTTTTGTACAGATCTTCAGTGATGCTCATAAGTGCGTCTTTTGTTTACAATTTTCGCCGATAAACATACTGGCAGTCATTGAACAGCTTGTTTGATTCGAGGTGAACAATCAATTGGATAGATTTTACCTTTTCTAGAATCTTGGATAGGACAGGCAGAAGACTGATTGGTCTGAAGTTGGATGGTTCATTCTTGTCCCCAGATTCATGAATTCTTTTATGATTGCATGCTTCCAGATCTCTGGGAAAGTTTCCCTTGCTATGGAGGTGTTAATAACTGTGCTGATATAAGGCAAGGTAACTATAAGGCTGTCATCCAGATATTGTAGGGCTAAACCATCTATTTCTGTAGAATTTGTGTTCCTCATGGTAAATACAGCTCGTTTTACTTCGTGTTGCGATACTTGCTTTAGTTTCCATTTGACGTTTGCTTCTTGGTCGCTGTCTCCATCGAAAGCTTTTGAACCCGATGTATTTATTGCGTCGCTCTGTAATCCTCAATAAGCTTCCTGGGTTACATCTTCAAAAACCTGTTCCCCAACTCCAGCAAAAATGTTGTTAAACTTCTCTGAAGTTGTTTGAGTATTCGGATAAGTAGGCGAGGTGATATTTTTTTTTGTAGGGAACAACAACAATTTGAATCAATGACTTTCGCGTCCTACGGGGGAGCCTATTATGACTCACGTTGAGGCTCCGGTGGAAATGAGGCTCAAATCAAATCAAATTCACTCTTTCGCAAGACATAAAACGAACAGGAACAATAAATAACGGAAATCTCTTTGATAAACATAGTACAGCGCTTTGTTTCTCATGCAGTCACGTGCCGCAGCGATCAGTTCAAGTGCGCCAACGGTCGCTGCATCACCGGCCACTACAAGTGTGACGGAGACAACGACTGCGGAGACCGCAGTGACGAAGAAGGTTGTTCGGGCTCTTCACGTTATTCAGGTAAGAATGAAACAGATAACACGAATATATCTCTGTTACTAATAAATGTTGAGGTATAATTTATGTCCATGCAGTAGTAAATATCTGGCCTGTTTTCCGGCGGTTATACGATATCTCTGATTTTTTCGCTCGATTATAGCCTCAATTTTTAGAGCAACCTTCATCGGTGGTCAATGGTATTCTTATTAACCGAATGATTATCGACAATAATGTTTATTTAGGAACTCAGAAGGACGCTCAGCACATTTTCGGTGACGATAAAGAATCCTTGACCCAACTCATCTACTTCAACAACAAATCCACCACTGGCTATGACAGTCGGTAACATGAATTAAAAAGAAGTTAACAAAGCATAAACACTTTCCTAATCTTTCCAGGTGAATGCGGAAAAGGCCAGTTCAAGTGTAATTCAACCGAGACGCGGAATTGCGTCCCGCTCAGATACGTGTGCGATGGAGACAACGACTGCGGGGACCACAGTGACGAGAGGAACTGTGAGTCATGTTAGAAGCAAACATATATTTGTTAGTAGCAAACATATGTTTGTTAGCAGCAAAAATACCTGTTTGTTAGCAGCAATCATCTGTATGTTAGAAGCAAAATTAGTGTATATTCCAGCGAAACGTGGATGGGACAATGTAATGGTAAGGAAGTATCTAATCACCTTATGTGTCCGACTTAGTCCCCATGTAACTCGGGCATTATAATACTTAATTACTTGTGGGTCCAGTTAATTACTTTGTGACAATTTTAAATACTTTTGGGGCTCACGCAAACGAGGACGGGAAAATGTTATTGTTAGGATGTATCTAATTACATTATGTGTCCGACTTAGCCCCTATATAGCTCGGACATTGTAATTACTGAGAACTTGTAGGGCGGATCAGTTGCTTTTGTGGCCAAGTTAATTACTTCAGGTAGTGCGAGAACGCCTGAGAGGAGGATAGGGTGGAGGATAGGGGAGGAGGATAGGGGTGGGGGTGGCCAAGACAGACAGAAAAGCCCCTGGTTTTTGATGGTCTGTTAATAGGTCTTGTAGACGGTAATTATTTTTGTATTTTGTTATTTTGATTGGATTATTTCGCATGGTATGAAGGTATGTTACACATTAGGATGACTGTTTGTGTAGAACTTAATTCTTTTTAAGAGGATTCTTTTATATCGTATTGTTTAGTTTTTCGCAAGGAACCCTGTTATTTCCATGTTTTTTTTTGCTCGCGCATTATGTTATGTATGGTATTCGTATTCGATGTTTGTTACCGTTGTCATAAGATATCCTTGCTCGATCGTTATCATGCGTAGATTTTGACATCTCTCTCTTTATAAGTGAAGATCGTAGTTTATACATGATATTTTATAGCACAATCGATATTATTTGATTAAATCCATGCTTTATTACCCGTTGTACCTATAGTTATTTACAGAGATTCGTCAGGGCTCATTGTTAAGATTCAATTAGTAGGCGCAGATACGTTCACGTAATTTTAAAACCGTGTCTGCGGATAATGAAACAAGTTTGAGATTTTATTTATTTATAACATAGATACATGGTTACATAGAAACATCAATTCATTTATCACCATTTTAGGTGATAAATTCAATGCGTATTTAGGTGGACATTGAGACAAGTT
>SDVV010027776.1:0-12054 GCA_016164225.1 Gammarus roeselii | reverse complement strand
AGCACGCAGCTCATTCTTCATCCAAACGTGGCAAGACCAACTGTGTACAGTGCTAAAGATAGGCTAACGTAAGTATTCCTTTAGGTGTCCGTGTAGGCTTATTATTTAATTTCCCTTAGTTTTTTTTCATGTTTCTACTATTACGAGGCCTCAAGTCATTAGGTAGGATGTTTTATTTTCCTTATTCCGTGCTGGTCGTGGTCACATGTCAAGCGTCCCAAGGGTCATGAACTTTGTGGTCCTGGGGTGTGACGCGAACAGCAGCGTGAAGAGGAATCTATAATTAGTGAGAGTGATGTTCCTATATTTTTTTTATCATTTTTATTCAAGAGTGAACACGTGGTGTTTTGAACGAGGTACCACTGAAATCCTGACGGCGGGTTTTCTGTTACCCTAATGTGAGAGAGCGCACATTTTACGGAGGCTTTAAAATAAAATAGCATCTTTTATAGTGTCGTCCAACAATTCAATCAACTAGGGCTACATGACTATTAATCTTTGACCACGTGGCGCGCCATATCATTGTTTCCCGTGGGTCAGGTTTTACCACGTGGCGCGTCATATCATTGTTTCCCGTGGATCAGTTTTTACCACGTGGCGCGTTATATAAATAGTGAGAAAACATAGTGAGACCTTGTGTCCGTTCGTATGAAACTAACTACAAATATAATATACTCGTAACATTCAATCCATCTAAGTTTGAAAATGGGGCCTCTCTGATAACTAATATGGGTCGAGAGTGGCAACGTAATAAATAACATAGATGTTAAAATAATATTTAGAGTCATGTGGAGGGCTTCATATGTATATATCAATGAATGAATACCATAGATAAGATTAGGTTAGGTTGGGTTTTGATATGTGTGAATTACGTGTAAAAGAGATGTAGAAATGTGTCAAAAAAATCAAGAATCACTTGAAAATAGCTATAACAATCGAACAAATTGTGTAATTTACAAATGAAATGGACGAAATTTGCTAGATCAAAATTGGAAGTGTGCATCAAACCTGCTAAGGATAGATCAAAATGTAGAGCCACGTAGAGAGAATAGTTATGAATATATCATAAATCGATTAATAAGTATCATACGTGAGCAGGAAATCTCGAACGATGACACACAATTCTTGGTTAAATTAGATTAGGTTAGGTAAGGATGGGTAAAAATCTTCAAACCTAACATGCCGTAGAGCTGATCCACATTAAATATCTTGTAACAAGAGCAAGGGACTCTGTTCTACTGCTACAGAGCTTAACCGACCCAGTATATGCGTAAAAAATGTGAGTATTTCTACATGGTGCCGGTACCGGTGCCGGCACCGACCCTTATATACGCATAAATGTGTGTGAATATCTACATGGTGCCGGCACCGGGGCTGGCATTGACCCTGTATATACGTATAAATGTGTGTATAATCTACGTGGTGCTTGCACCGGTACCGGTAGCGACCCAGAATATACATATAAAGGTAAATATAAATTGGAATAAGATTTGTTATCATTTAGTTAACGGTCTGCTTTCGTTGTAGAAGGATGTCGCCATGTTTGATATGTAAATATTTTAACGCAAAGGATAACACGGGGGTATGTGTTATTTGCAGTGCGAAGATGAAATTAAGCAATTCAAGTTCCACGTTAGGGTTTTTGCGTCTTTTCAAATGTCACCATCATCTTGAATATGGTAATCTTAAAAATGATCGAGAAAATAGAAGCTCCAAGAATGCAAAGGGCGTATTGATAGAACATAACAAACCGGACCTGGGTTTCCAAAATAATGAGATAGACAGTGTTCAATAGGGTGCGAGCAGTAAAGAAAGTGCTTTACCTCAAACAACGAAGCGCAGAACGTATGAAGATTGGGTGAATTGGGGGAGTACATAAACCTTAGACGAAATGGAAAATAATAAAAATTTGGGAAAACGTGGGATACATTAAGTGAAATGGACGCCAGTAGCAGTGACATTGAAACGTGTGACAGTGATATCGAGTAGTTGTCATGTGAAGAAAAAACTGATACAGTTGAAGGGAACCGAACTATCAAATGGGATAGTAAAAAAATATTAAGTATAAGAAGCATAAAATTGTAAAATAAAATCAAATGTATATCTGGCTTTGTTTCAATATTGTTGGAAATGAAACATGAATAGAGAGAATCATGTCTCAAACGTTTGAGTGCTAGGAGAATTAGGTATATTTCGGATATCTGCGGAAATATAGTGAATGGGTATGTCGGCGCCTGTAAGAAAAAACTTGAAAATATCCGATGTCATAAACATGTTTCTATATCTATAAAATTAGCGTCGAGAAAAGTTCGTTGCAGTCTGAAAAACATACTTTTGGTTACAAGGATTGGTTTTGAAGTGATGCATACAATACTCCCAAAAGTATCCGTCTATCTAAATTGCGTACTAAAGGCTGCAGTCTAGAACCCAATAGACCAGAGAACAAAATACACACCCAGAAGATAAATCCTGCAACATTAAAATAACAAAGAACCTACATAATACTGCATTCGCTTATAAAAAACATGTTGTCAAACCTGAGTATGTTAACGATCGAGCTATAGAAGCCCTAAATAAGGTAATAGTCGAGCAATAAATACCCATTGAAATAACAGCGGTGCCTGCGACACTAAATTATACGATATAAATACTACAATACCATATACTATTAAAAATAATTAAATTCTACACATACAACTAGCCTGCTATGTACCAGGCTAACATTTGTTGCGAATAAGCCAATTAAATGAACTCCAACGTTAATCCATACAATAACACTTACACTTTACTGCACCTACATACAAATCCTATCACAACGCTACTAGTGTCACTAAAAATCCTAAATAAGTTATAGGTCGAGCAAAGACTAGAAATAAATACCCAAAAAATCAGCTGGATTTAATCAACTATTATAGCTCTTACTCAATAATAACAAAGAACCTACATAGTTTCGTAATTCACTAATACATAACAAGTCAACATAACTAAATAAGATAATGATCGAGCAATCTAAGCAAGTTGAAATCCTATTGCAACGGCATCTACATCATTAAATAATACCTTAAGTATGTTATTGTTCGAGCAATAAATACCCATTGAAATAACAGCAGTGCCTGCGACACTGAATAATACGATATGTAAGTATACTGTTAAAAAGAATATATACTACACAAACAACCAGATCGATTAAATACCATACACTAATAAAAATAATTCAATCCTACACATTCAGTCAACCTTCTATGTACCAGGCTAACATTTCTTGCGAATATGTATGTATGTATAGACATACAGCCGTTTCCCCCTAGTTAGGGGGGTGGCTAAGTTAGGCAGACACAGAGGGGGGAGGAGCCCAATCTCCCTTGCGAATATGCTAATTAAATAAAAATCTAACGTTAATTCATGCAATACAACTTACCCTTTACAATACCTTTTTTACCAAACCATCAATAATCATAAACAATCAATAACAATCCATATTCACGCCTGGGAGACGCCGGGCATATTCGCGCCTGGGAGACGCCGGGCATATTCGCGCCTGGGAGACGCCGGCCATATTCGCGCCTGGGAGACGCCGGGCATATTCGCGCCTGGGAGACGCCGGGCATATGCGCACTCCCTATCTCCAGAGCAAATTCGCGCCTGGGAGACGTCGGGCATATTCATGCCCTTTATCTCCAGGGCATATTCGTGCCCCCTATCTCCAGGTCATATACGTGCCTATGTATACTACTTTTGAAGGCGCCCTAGACTTTGAAACTTTCGCCACTTCGTTTTGCTAGGTTGGTGTTAGTGTTAAACAATCTGTTGATACTTTTTCTAGAAGCGCACTGTAGAAAAAAAATATTGGAAAATATCTTAAGAAACCTCATCTTCTCGACCAAGAAGAATTCTGTCAATTTGCCACGCAGACGCGTTCAAGTTCAACAGCTGAATGTGACCGCTGATCCAAATAATTTAACGATCACTTTAATGAGCAAAACGTATATATTGTTAGGAAGCCAAACTATTTTATACCAACAATCACTTGTTCTGTGGAAATTGACATGCTTGGAGAGTTGGCGCTGAGTAGTAATAGTACTAGAACGTGTTCACACAAGTAGAATGACAAGATGTTCTTCCATCTCAAACGCTGATCATTCGTGCTCATTTCTTCAGATGGTAATTGTTAATACGCTTCAGAAATTATATTATAGTATTTTGACACTTTAAATGACTGCCATGTTATTAAATGGACCCTATTCCAATGATAGAAATTGTGAACAGAATTTCGATAGCGCGAAATCTCGTACACCTGTAAGCTCTTCGAGTTTGGCCGGTTGAATGAACAGCAATTGTACATCATCAGCATATATTGTAATTTTTGCTTTGTCAATAGGACTTCCACAGCCGATGTTATTTACAAACAATAGAAAAATAATAGATCCGAGAATCGATCCTCGTGAGACACCAAACTAGGCCCTTCCACCGACGACCATCCCGTCTCTCAACGAGATGCCAAGGGCGGGAAAGCGCATCAGGGCAGGCGTCAAAAAATCATTCATTCTCAATCATTCTCAACTCACGCCTATTCATTGCACGCTGTCTTGCTGCCTCCACACTAAAGTCTCTCCTTCCTAACGCCTGCTTCACACCATCCATCCACCCAAACTTCTGTCTACCTCTAGGCCTACGTCCACTTGTCTCTGCCTTTTCACCAATCTCCCTTCATCCATCCTCACCATGTGCGCGAACCATCTCTGAAAGCGCGAATCATTTTGTTCCTCTAACCTTTTCACCATCCTCGTTCTAATTCAAACTACGTCGTTCTTGATCCTGTCTCTCACCGTCACACCAGTCATGCTCCTCAAACATTTCATCTCGAAGACAATCAACCTTCTTTTATTTTCTGCTCTGCACAATTAGGAAAACTACACCCTCATACAGACCTCTCTTTGCTTCCATATCCAACGTCCTACAGCTCATTACACTCTTCAGTGCACCCAACACTTTACATCCTTCCTTCTATCGCAACTTCCCTTCAGTTTCAACTAATTCAGTTTTCTCCACATGGGAGCCCAGATACTTAAAACACTGAACTTCCAAAAAAACTTCTTCATTTACGACTACACGGATTCTGCTCGCGTCGACATTTCTCGAGCATCTCATTACTTTACTTTTACCCACGTTCACTCGAAGCTCCCTCCTTTCCCACACTCAACCAAACTTCGATACTAGTCTACACAGCTTCTCCTCTGAATACGCCACTAGTGTCATACCATCCGCGAACAGAAACTAGTTCAACTGCCAACTCCGCCCGTTCGTTTCCAACAGCTTCAAGCCACGACTTCCTGACCACTCCATCCATGCAGAGTTTGAACAGACAAGAGACATAACGCAAACTCGTCTCGGACCCACTTGCACTGTGAACCAATCATTCTACTCGCTCCATACTCCGACAAATGCTCTGCTGTTAACATAGAAACTCTTTCTGCTTTCGACAGATTTTTTCCCATTTCATACACACGCAACATCCTCCACAGCACTTCCCTGCCGACCCTGTCGTATGCATTTTCCAAATTCATGAAGGCCCAGAATGCATCCTTTTCCTTTGCAATGTACGTCTCACAGACTAATCATACTGCAAAAAATCATTTCGGCACAACCTCTACCACTCTCAAAGCCACACTCTTCCTCCCCAACTGCGCTATCCGTAGTCTCTAACCCTTTTGATCGGCACTCGTCCGTACAACTTACCGACCACGCATAATAAACTGACACCTCTTGAGTAGCAGCATTCGTGTTTATCTCCGTTGCCATGTACAGCAGAACAATGCAAGCACTGCGTCACTCAATTGGCACCACGCCCGCCACAAAACACAGATTCAGTAGCCTCACCAGTCGTTCGACAATCGTTATTCACCTCCTTTTCAGGCACTCTGTCGCAACGCCATCCAAACCGGGGGCTTTCCCTGCTTTCATCGCGTCTACCTCCTGCACCTCTTCCCTAGAAATGCAGACGTTGCTTTACGAGGGAGCCTGTGATGACTCTCTTTAAGATTCAGGTAAAAATGAATCTCAAATCAAATAAATTCCTCAACATGGCTCTCTTCAAAAATCGGCATCCGTGTACCACCACCCACAGGAACAATGTGAGCCTCTCTTGTCATCCTCGACATTTATCAATTGATCACAATATTTGACCCACCTTTTCCTTACAGCACCAGTTTCCTACAACAGCTGGCCGTTTTCGTCTTCCACCGCCACCTCCCTTCCTACCTCCCTTGCATTTTTTGAACATATTACATTGCAAATTTTCTGGAGCACAAGGCAGCAGTCCCGATATTTCTTCAAGTGAGAATTTTCATGAAGACATTGTGGAATAATAGTCAAGTGAAGATAGTGTAGGTTATTAGGAGCTTGAGATCACGTGTTGATAGTATCAACATGGGGTCTCAGCCACAAACTCTCTTATATTTAAGTTATAGCCACATTTCATTAAGGCAATAACAGGAATACAAGTACTACATTCCTTTGCCGGTAATCAAAAACCTAATTTATATTAACTGGGATTCCTTTGCCGGTAATCAAAAACCTAACTCATCTAAACTGGGTTCTCGCTTTACTGCGGATGTTTTAAATCCTTGATACATGAGGAGCACGACGTAATACATGTTGGTGTATATTGAACCGTGATCCATCTTTATTGTCCTTATTACATAAATGCAGGACATCACAACTAGCTACAATGTGACTGAAGCTACAATTGGACAAATGCAAGGATCTACCACCTTATTCCATGTTTGACCAACGGCTATGAACATTAATTCCTGTTCAAGTTTTCTAGGCAGACCTTTCCTTCTAAACGTCAACAACCACAGCTAAAAAATGTTCATTTTTGATTTGCTCAAATTTAGGTTTGAACAACCAGGATTCCTCGATGCTAGGCAAAGAACATCAAGACTGAGGTAATATACCAATAAAAGTAATTCGTCTTTCATAAATTGTTGTTTTATACACTAAATACCACAGTGATTATGGCAACTATGTAAAAATTATGTTTCCAGGTGTAAATTACCAAATTCCTGAATATCTTTTTATTTAACCATGTACATAAAAGTCTGTCCATGGGGTTTGTTTTGTGATTTGTTATATCACTTACCTGACACATATTAATAATTGTAAGATAACATTTGTCTCTGCGTCCAGGATGCTATGGTGTGTAACTATATTCTGCGTTCATGCCTAGGCTACGTGAATAACTTTCTTTGTTACCGCTCGTGGGTAATTTCATAATTATTTTAATACACATTAAATTTTACAATATCTTAAGTGCATATGTATTTGACTACCATGTATAAGCTAAAATAACTTCCAAATAACCTGTGTCCATCCATTTTGCCTGCCGGCATTGCGGCTCACGGAATGAAGTGTCATTGCCCCAATTTTAGTGTAAAAATGCAGCTTTTTTTAAGAAGCGCAGCCCTCTTTGGTCCCTTTACGATCCCTCTACGGGTTGGCACAACCTACCTTGAGCTCATCTTGACATCCAAGACAACAAATATTCTTAATCAGGACGACAGATCTTCCCAGTTAGAAGATTTCCCGGACTATTTCTGCTGTCTTCCCTAGATTTCTTATTTTACATTCTTTCAACCCGGCAACTAGGATACCACCTCATTTCTAAGCTTAATTGGGGCCCCAAATAAAAGATACCAATATTTTTAATGTTTGAGTTGTTCTTTTTAACTAGGAAGTGCGACCACCTAAACCAGGCAACCAGTATCTTTGGAGTCATGATAAAGCTTAAACATTTCCTTTTTGTCTTGGCTCAAAAGGGCTAGGCCCAGGTGATGATTATTCAATTTAATCAAATCAACAACTCTTTATGCTCATTTGCTAATTTTATAATTTACCAAACTGGTTCTCATTTACTATTAAACAAAATTGTTGAACAAAGGCACTTTGAAAGAGTAAGTGTCGATTAACTGGGTACATCTAAGTAGCTAACAACAAAAAGGACTTTCAGATGCTCTTCTCACTAATCCAGCATGTGTCAAAAGACATGAACAATCATACAAGTCCCGACCTACTCGAAGTTTTCTGGCTTGATTTGTAGAGGTCCACAATTGACCTAAATTTATCCTAGTAACACTCTACATGACATGTTTATTGAAATCATATTTTTATATTAAACGATGACCTCCTTTGATCTCAGTTTTCTCATCTGCATTTCTCTCACAATACTCGTTTCCATGAGCTGCTAGTTTATGATAATGGCAAACATAATGGCAGGGTTACAAATATGGAATAATTTATTCATACGAATAAATACGGTAAGCATACACATATAACGTATTTCATCAACATCAACGAGCGACTCGGACTTGATTTACAAAATTTTGATTAAAGCCCAATTCCTTCTACAGTGGACTGGCGCGATACGCGCACGTGTCTCTTGCTGTTGTTTAATATTGTGTTCCCCATTTTCAACACATTACTTTCCAACTCTCTTGAACAAGTAACTGCTACATCAACAGCTGTAAGCAGACAACTAACAAAGAAGCCAATACAGTGACATGGTACGAAATGAAATATCTACACAAAATCACTGTTCAAGCACAAACGATGATAACCAACCGTTGCCGAGCAATCAGCAGGGATTCACAGATGTGTCTGCAATTAGAAATAAGGAAACGTCTAAGAAGAACCCTAATGTAAAGATAGGTAATGGGCGCACTCTTCGGGAAGGCTTCGCGACTAATGGCACAGCTAAACACTTTCCTGTCACCACTACCGTGCCTTGAAAGTAGGTTTCCTCTAAGGAGGATGAAGGAACGTGTGAAGCGGAACTTTGGTGAAGAAACAGAGTTCAAGTGCATGAAACGTCGAGGCTGAAGAGGAAACTCGTCGCCCTTCGAGATATATGGGGACGTATATCTACTGGAGTCTGTATTCTTTGACGAGAAGATCTGGGAAGAGAGGACCTGCCTGCAGCTAGTCAAGGCCAATGTGCGCTTGTCCAAGGATTAAGACCAGACTGATGAAGCAAGTGACGATGTTAGAAGAAGGATTAAAGATGTACAGGCGAAGAGTAAACGGCGCGTTAGGAACCCAGTGCATGACTCGTCAACTATCTAATGGAGGTTATTGACGGTAGCAGAACAAAAGTTGAAATTGCCGCTCCTAATTGTTTTGACCTTGCGGGAAATTGTGAAGCCTATGTTGCAGACCTCTGCAGAACAACGCAGTTAGTAGCTTTGCAGGAGACGTGGCTTCGTCCTTGGCAGCATAATTTTCCGTCATTTCAAGGAGAAAATATATCTTCCTTCTCTATTTCCTCTGTTGATGAGACGAGGAAAACCAGGGTGGGGAGGCCACATGACGGTTTGACATTCATTTGGCAACAATCTTTGAGCCTAAATATAATAATTAGGCAATACGATTGCAAGGAAACCCTAGGTCCGAGCGTTACATTTAATGAGACCTCTGTGCTGTTCTTAATTGTTTACTTTCCTGTCAACTTCGAAAATCTGGAGGTATATTGGAGAGTAGAAAAGAACAACATGTGTATATTCTGGGAGATTTTAATGCCTCCCCTCACACGAATAGGTTCATTGTGATTGAAAAGCTATTTGCTAAGCATAATGTTGCATTTCAGGACACCAGGCTGCTTCCACCAGACGCGTACACACATATGAATTACGGTTCTCTTTCCACCTCATGGATCGATTATATTTAATTGTCCTCGCTAATGTTAGACGCAACAATTAGGGGCAACTTTGAGTGTAGTGGTAATGCAGACTCCCAGACAATCTGAACCGCGGGAGGTGAAGACGATTGATTGGAATTTTGAGAATTGGGGACTCCTGGACATTCTATGCTGAGATTGATGCCCTTTTGGCGAACATTCCTAATAGGCTACTCAGAGTGAATAAGGGCGTTGATAACGTAAGATTGGATGCTCTGTATGGCTGCATGACGCAGTGTATATTAATTGCGGGACGGTGTATGATTGGTACCAGAAAACCGAGCAAATATAACGTTCCAGGTTGGAATGAACGAGCACAAGAACTGAATTATGTTGTACGTGACGCCGTATTTAATTGGAATATTGCTGGAAGGCCTCGGGGAGGTCAGCATGCGGTAGCAATGAGGATAGTAACGTCACGGTTTTGTAGGGAACTCACGTTCTTGAGAGAGAAAGAGCAACAGTTGCGTGCGCAGACTCTACTAACAAAATTGCGAGAAGGTAAATGTAAGGATTTGTGGAAGAAAACTCGGGCATTTAATCCAAAAAATGATGCACTTCTACTCGTGGCTGTGGGTGTAACTGAGGAAGTAAACATTGCGGGGGTCTGGGTGGAGCACTTCCAGCTCTTTGCAAATTCTGTTGACACAGTAGAGAATAGAGGTTGGGTACAAAACGCCCTTGACAATGTTGATGCTGTTAACGAAATTGTATCAGTAGCAAAGGCTAAGAGCATTGCCAAGGGCCTCAAAGATAACAAAGCCATTGGAAATGACGACATACCGAGCGAAATGTAGAAGAAAGCTTCCCACAGACTGCCTGCAGTGCTTGCTCTCTTCCTTTCTGGTTGCATTCATGTCAAGAAGCTACCTAGAGAGGTAATGCATGTAACTGTGATTCCTCTTCTGAAATGTAAAACGAAGGACCCTTCTGATACAAATAATTATTGTCCCATTGCTATTGCCACCTCAATTTTCAAGGTTCATGAGCAGGTTATTATTGCAATATTGCAAATATTTCACTGTCTACCGCAAACAGTCAGTTTGGATTTGTAGCGGCTAATCGCCCTGCTATTGTCTTACTACGATCACGCCCTACTTTAATTGATGTACTATGTTTTTTCTACTATAAATGTCCAATCGCCTCACTACTGTAATAACAACATCTTATTTAATTCTTGCAGTCTCGTGTAACTCAAATATTCATAGGTCATGTCTCATTATATATCAAGTCTATGCTATGTATGGTTCTTGTCCATGTGTGCTCATCGAGCAACCTCATACACGCTACTCTTGTGTAACACGTCATAGCACATGTACTGGCGGGCAGTCATATACTTAGGCCCAACATGTAGTTCCCCATATCCGGTCTGGATCCTCCGAATGAGATCTCGTCCTTGTCACACAGTAATTCCCAATCAGCCGAAAGCTTTAAACATCGACAACTACCATCTCTAACGTCACGTCCCCCAAAACTTCTTGATGACGGTTCGTTATTTCTTCTCCATAACTAATTGCTTCTGTCGTCAAAATGCGAAAACAACTACCGACCGTCGCATTTCTTCCAGACCTTTCGGGCTATGCCATGATGAGACAATTCTCAGCCCACGTTATCATGCATTCAAACAAACTTTTCGTATTTAATCAAATAATATCATAGTTTTACTCATCATTAAAAATTGTCAATTCCGTTAACTAAATTCAAACAATTTCAGTGTAATTATTTCTTACGTCAAATCATTACTTCTTCAAGCACTTTTTCCGAATAATCACGAGTTATTTCGTGTGTACAGTTGCTGCAACGTTCACTTATAGTCAGCTATACTTTATTTCACTCAAACTCTCTCGTCCAGCTGTACTTCACTCAAACTCGTAGCTCAGCTGTTTGATCCATAGCATTCATAGAAGTGCTAAATTAACAAGCGACCTATTTTATAATGAGTTGATGTTCTTTTATAACCTTAACCGATTTTAAAGCTAATATTCATCTATTCTTCTTATTTAATTATTGTTGGAACGTGTACTGTTTTGAGCATCTATTTCACGCAGTCAACGTTCAATTTGCACTGTACTGTGTCATACGTCTGATCGAATGCAGAGTAAGACAACATGCACTGCGGTGCCTCCCACCATCACATGTATCGGCCTAACACAGGCTCAGTCTACCACCGACCAGCCACTGAGGAGGACACGCGCTCTCACACCTCCCGTGGTCATCTCTATCACGGGAGGATGCGCTACACTCTCCGCATTTGTGGACTCCAACCCCATTGCAATTGTGGAGTACTAAGCTTCCGCGCGCCCTGCTGGGCTCTGTTTGATTTT
>SDVV010027775.1:0-12054 GCA_016164225.1 Gammarus roeselii | reverse complement strand
AACCCTTGTATTGAAAGTGTAACTTTGAAGTGCTTCTGCTGAACTGAGTTTTTATTGAAATATAAAGTGGTGAATATTACTCTGGTTTTTAACCTATTCCTATTTGAAACCTGGTGTGTGGCGTTTTAGTGAGTTGTTGTGTGGTCCTGTACCCCGGTAGACCCACCAAGCCTATACTGGCCTGGACGACCTGCCGCCTCTGTGACCATCCTGACTTCGAGCGGTAGTGGGGTCGCCGGGTCAAGAAGTGCAGGCACCCACACTTCTGTTTGCTGTAAGGTGCTGTAACTGGTTATTGTGTCCCAGGTGGTGTCTTTTCTGGAAGATTCTGGCATTTTGTCTGAGGATCAATTTGGTTTCAGGGTGGGAAGGAGCACCTAAGACCAACTTTTGCTTACTTATGGCAAGGTTGCTGATCAAGTAGATGAAGGAATGTTTGTTGATTTTTTTTTTCTGGATTTATCTGAAGTGTTTGATGTTGTCAGTCACTTGGTTTTGTGACATGTGTAAGTGGGTATTCCCAGTGGACTGTTGGATTGGATTTGTAATTTCTGATAGGGAGACAAATGTGTGTTTCTGTGGGGGGAGTTGTCAGTGATTTCCAGGAGGTGACAAGGGGTGTGCCCCAGGGTTCTGTGCTGGGTCTGCTCTTGTTTCTGCTATATGTCAATCATGCTGCAGCAGATGTGGCTTGTAAGTGGAAGGCCTTTGCTGACAACTTGAAACTTTATTTGAGTTTCCCCCACAATGTACAAGCAGTTTGTCTGGGTATGTCTTCCTTGCAGAGGGATCCGTATTTGGTGCAGTCTGTGTTGTCATGGAATCTCTCGGTAAACATTGACAAGTGTCTTTATGCGTTTCTACTGGGGCAGTCTTGAATTGGAGCAGATCGATGATAGAATTGCTTATAATTTGAATGGTGTGGTACTTGAGCTTGTCGATTCCTTCAGATATTTGAAGGTGCTTGTTGATTCAAGGCTGCGGTTCCATCTCCACGTGAAGAGTGTTGCAAGAAAGGCTTCCACTCTGGTGACCAGGCTGCTCCACTCTACTGTCAATAGGAGTTGTTTTCTGTCTCTTTGTTTGTTATTCATATAAGACCCACCTTGGACTACTGCTCATGTGTGTGGAATGTTGGATATTTGCGCTATCTGAGATTGTTTGAGTCTGTGCAGAGGATGTGGACCAAGGAAATTGATGGGCTGGGTGGAATGGACTTTGGTGAACGACTCAAAGCAATGCAGTTGTTTTCTGTGAGGAGGAGGTTGTTTTGTTCAGATCTTGTGAAGTGTTGGAAGATTTTTCATTGTTCTGTAGATTCAGGTTTGTCTGCTCTGTTTAAGAGAGCTCCGGATGTTGGCACATGTGGGCAGTCTTTCCAGCTGGTGATTCCTTGCTCTCAGACGGACTATGAAGGCAGATTCTTTTATTCTCGCTGTGTGCTGATTTTGAACCGGCTGCCCGCTAATGTGGTGCAGTGTTTCACTTTGCGACTTCAAGAGGGTTTTGGAGGAGGAATTGGTGGCAGTGTTGTATGAGTTTTGCTTGACCCAATTTGATGTGATCTTGTGGCTCTGTTTGTGTTGCTGATAGATATGTGCAGTTGTTGACTGTCTTCATTGTTTTCTTTTCTTTTGACCTGTTAAGCGCATTCTGACAAGCATTCTGCTGCAGTGCTTGTGCCGCGCTGTTCTTTTTTATTGCGGGCACGCTGAGGTGTACTGCCTCCCATGCCTGCATGCCCTGTTGGCGGGGCTGTGGGGGCTGCAAAGGGGAGATAGAAAGGTGAAAGATGAGATAATTCTTCTTCTACTTCACCAACAAGGAAGTGAAAATTTTACAACAGTTGCACTCCTACAGGCAGTTTGACTTGTGAAATATTGATAATATTCTCATCTGTGAAGATTGTTATACAGTATTATTTGTTGCGTGTCATAGACATGTCTGCATTGGGCAATATCTTTTTGCCCTAAGTAATTGACCTTTAACAGGAAAGAAGTCCTAACTCCTGAAACGACCACCATAGTCCACAGCAGAAAGTTTGTCAATGTTTTTGGTCTATCTCCTCTGGACAGATTCAAGTAGCTTGCAGTCTCCACAATATCTTATGTTCAAAACGCAGGATACATACTCCATGTGTGGACAAATATGCAATACTTATGACAGCATAACGTCCCAAGACCTGCGTGCAGCTAGTCTCAACAAACAGTTTGCCAACCCACCAGCCTTTGCAACCATCACATAAATATGATGATGGAATGCTGCCTCTATAAAAGCACAGTGCAACACACATGTCCGGATTTAATCCCAAATTCCAGGACATTGCAACAGAGTTGGCTAGCATTAGTCAATAAATATTTTTTATTATTATTTTATTCATGATTCAATAGCTAGACATTTTTTCTATTCTATTATCAGCAAACCTAAGTTCGATTAACAGCTTTAGCTCTAGTACAACAAGAACAGTTCAAGAAAGACCCATTACCCCTGTGACCATGTTTTTATTACCAGTTAACCTAAGTTTGATTAACAGCTTTAGCTATAGTAAAACAAGAACATTTAAAGAAAGACCCAGCACCTCAGTGACCGTGTTCCATTTATTTCAATTGCATTTGATGAGATTTGTTTAAATCTTGCCAAGTTTAGTGCTAACTATTAACAAAACCTAAAATTGGTTTCTTCTGTTAATACCTTAGCTATCATTAATTTAATCTGTTGCATTCATTTCAAAAAAAAAAAAATCAAATTGGGTGCTACAAATTTATATTGTGCATGGAACCTCATTTCCTTCTTCTATCTAGCTAATCTGCCAATGCATGCATTTTATCATGGCAATGTGCTAGACCATTATTTAACTATACTGTGACTTAAGAGTCATCTACTTGAAGAAGATTTTTTATGTCAAAATCATTTAGATAACTGTTAGCTAGTGTAGAACCATATTGTTTGCTCATGTAGCTATGTACTAACAATATCTGTAGACCTATTAGCTAGCTACTAAAAAGGGTAGAACTTTTTGCAAAATGTCAACTCAATTTGTACAAGTATATATTCAGTCATGATAGCTAGCTTCTATCATGTCATTGCTGCAGCTAAGTTACCAGACGTTTAATAGCTGCTGTCTGTAGCAATAATTTTTATGATGATGAATCTACAATAATGTACATTCAGTTGCTAACTATTAGTGCATAGCAATGAATTATTAGGTAGCCTATTCATTGTAGTTATGTTTTCTTGACAGGTCACACTTGACAACACAATGGAATCCAGTGATGGTGCAGCTGTTGGATCAGATTACTCAAGACTGCAACCACTACGACCCTGCAATGCTTATCACTTTGCTGAAATTCCTCCGCACAACTAAGATGCCAACAAACACACCTATAGTGCGCACCACTCTCCAGGTCAAGATATGCCGATTTTTATTTAATACAGATTAGCTCACTTGAGTATGGGAGCAATTTCTGCTATTTCAGATAAGAACATTTTTGGCTAATTTGCATGAGCTACAGTGTGCACTGTTCAACTCCTCAGTTCTGTCAATCAAGTTCAGAGTTTCTGCTTTTGGGCAGGTTGATTCCTGTGTGTTCCACTATTAGATTATTGTCATGTTGTACATTTTAAGTAGAAGCTATCCATGTTATGCGCTTTGCTTAACTTTTGAAGGCTTCATGTTGATAACTCTGTTCTGCTGCTGTTTAGCTGTCTGTTATATCTCTCATTTGTTGGGCCTTTCTATGTTCAATATTCGAGAAAATTTAGCTATATGGGAAGGCACGTTTTTTCAATTTTGGCTGTTTTCTTCTCTAGTTTAGAACCTCTTCATCTTTCAAACCACTTTCTTTCCCTACCTGGTTTAGATCATCTTCCCTCTTAAATATGAAGTGCTCTCTCCTCTCTTTATATTTGGGCTCATTGTGGTTCATCATTTGGCAGGGCTTTGGCTCAGCACTGTTTAGTTGGTTCATCAAGCAGTTCCCAGCTTGCTTCTGTTTGAGGGGGCTCTTTTGCTATTTTTCCACAGGGTACTTCTTCCTTATGTGGAGCTCCATTGCACACCCCTTGCATGCATGCAAAACATGGGCTAAAGCATCTGAATTACTGCTAACTAACTACCTTATCTGCCATACTTGGGATAGCAAGTCTAGTGCACACGTTACTGACACGTGGACAAGTTACAGGAAGAAAAACACGAGACCAAACACATTGAATGTTGTGAATTTTAGACTGCTTGAATGTTGTGAATTCTAAAATTGCAATTTTCTACCTGCTCCCTGCTAACTGGAAGCAGCTTGATATTCCTGGTAGTTGCTATTTAATATTTATGAATAGTTTTTTTTTGTAGTTGCAATTCTGGTTTAGGAAGGCAATTTTTTATTAGGCTGCTACTTCCTAAACATTTTGTTATTGTAACTAAACAATCAGTTGGTTATATCAAGAGTAATTGATATTTTGTCCAATATCAAATCAGTTTGATCACAAAGTTTTCAAGTGTTTGCTGCCTTCTATTTGTTTTACTGTCCATTGTCAGCAGCTAGGAGTCTGTAATGTAAATAGTGTTCTGGGCTTCAGGTTGCCATGTGAGTAGCGCTAAGTACTTCCTTTTAACTCTGTAACAAGTAGCATTTGGCAGCACATTACTGTTGACTTTACTTTCAAGCTCAATACTGAACAACATCTGTTTTATGGAACCGCAAATTTTGTTGTATGTTGGTTATACAAGCTGTCAAGACAATCTGAATGTATTGTAAACGCGTATGGCTGAAGGGTATTCTGTTTCAAAGTCACTTTGTATTTTAAAACAATATTTATATTGATTTCTTCACCCTATTTTTAAAATTTGTGAATTATATTAGTAATGCAAGTAGTTACATCCATAAATGTCTAAGAAAACATGGGATTTACCAAGCTTCCATTTACTGACAGGTACTTCGAAAACAATTCAACAACCTGGACTTGAAGCAGCTGCTCTATGTTGATCTCCTGCTAAAGACTATGAGGCAAGATCCTGTAGGCAGTGCTCTGAAGATGACCGTCTCCCTTGCCCTGGAGTACCGCTACCGTTGCGAGCCTTTGCCGTCCGACCTCACACCCTTCCACCTCATCCTAGGGCTGGCCACTTGCATCAAGAGCGACACAGCAGACTCAATGGCTTTAGCAGAGAAGTTTATGATGGCTCTTTATGAGCATGAACAAGGTCTAAGAAATTTATCCCCAGCCTTGACTGTGACCCTCGTTGGTGGACTGTTGAGGATGTTCCTCCGCTGGCAGAAAACTCATGATCAGCCAACGCAGGAGTTGCTGGAGGATGATGAGTTGGATGCTCTACCTGAGGGAGGAAGTAGTGAAGTGCAAGCAGCTCAACAACTGCAGCTTGCAAGGGAAGTGCTGCTTAAGGAGGCCCTTCACTACTTTGCAACCAACATCAACAAGCTGTCACACACTGAGGTTAGAATCGAGGCATTGTGAGGATATTTTTTGTAATACTTTAGCCTTTAGTGCTGTGGATTAAAGACACCATGATCTTAAGTCTCCACACCCACTCAGGGAGACCTGTGATCCAGGCTAAAACCAGTTTTTATCATATACACCTACTAAATAGCCAGCGCCTCCCTTCTGTTTTGTCAGCTGGCATCCAGTCAGCCATGTGGCTTTCCATTTTTTTGCTTCCATCATCTTGTTTTTGCGGGCTGGCTACTCCCTAGATAGAGGTAGCGACTCCAGGTGAGGACCCTCAGTGCTATAATGCTTGTAATGTAGGTAGAACCAATTTATGCCGGCTCTTCACCAGTCTAATCACTCATGTTTATATTTTGGCAAATATTCCTCTTGGAACAACAAAAAAATTCTGGAGTGGTTTATTCATAAAACTTGGATATAAACAGGAAATGTTTTGGAAGAACTTGAAAAATTTGGGCTTGTAATTTAAAATCAGACATTGGTGATCCAGTGATCATTTATGTGTGTAATATTGTTCATTTTTGATCCAGCAACTGGTGTTGTTGTTCAGGTACTTCCACTCCACCACCAACCTTCGCATGACTTGCTACAGTGTTAGTGTTAAACCGGTGAGACATCTTGCAAGTGTGCAATTCATATTTGACATCAACATGGCAATCTGCCACTACTAGGGAGAGGTTGATTTCTGGAAGCTCATTTGCAGAACAGCTCTTCTCTTCATGACATGTGATGGCATAGTTTGTATGTCTCCACCCTGGTCTCTCCCTCTTTATTTGAGTTAAAACCTTCCAAACAGAAGGTAGCTATGATCAAATGTGTTAACTTGGGAATACCAGTACATATCCAGTTTTTGTCAGATCTATGTAAGTATGTGTCAACGATTTATAGTTATATAGCTGTAGCTAGGTTTAGGTAGGCAGTTGTATAGTGAAACATATGTCCCTACACACAAGTCTACAACAATATCTCAACACAAATTAATGGCTACTTATGCTTGATCACTAGACAGTTATCAGATAGTATCTTTGACCATGTTGTTAACCTATATACCACCTCACAACGGGTGTGATGGATGCTGTCTAGTAGACTCTTTCCATCCTTCTCCCTCCCTGGCTTGGTGCACCTAACTTCAATAGTTGCACTTTTACCTTGAATAGACCAACCTCTACTCTATTTTCCTCTGCCTCCAACTTTCGGAAACCTACACTTGCTACTCTTGCCAACATTGACAAACATACCTACGCACTACTACATGCCATCTATGAGGGAGCCGGCATGCGTCACTCAGGCTCCCCTACATTAAGAAGTCCTGCCTACGGTGGCCGTGTCTGATGCGCCGACCCCAGCAAAAATCCCTCAACCCACCATGATTCCAATTTTCAAGGCCAAGTCCCACACTGATCCTCTGAATTACAGGCCTGTGAGCTTGACATCAGTTTGCTGTAAATCAATGGAGAGAATGGTTGTATCACGGTTGACTGAGTATCTTGAGAGCAATAATATTTTATCACCTCATCAGTATGGTTTTTGGAGAGGCCGTAGCACTGACGACCAATTGCGGTTGACCTATGATGATGTTGGAAGGTGGATTGATGAGGGATGGATTGTGGGTGTTGTGATGCTGCATTTCTCAAAGGCATTTGATGTGGTGAGTCATGCTGTGCTCCTGTCCAAATTGGAATCCTTAGGCGTTTGTAATTTTTTGCTAGCCTTGATCTCTGCATTCCTCTCTGGCATAGTGATGAGCGTTTGTGTGAATGGCAGCGTGAGCAGCCCAGTTGCTGTGACGAGTGGTGTGCCTCAGGGTTCTGTCCTTGGGCCGCTGTTGTTCCTGATTTATATTAATCACATCTCTAGTGGTCTCTCATGCAAGTTCAAGGCATTTGCTGATGACTACAAGTTGTACTTGAGATACTCGCGCAAGGACACTGAGTCTGCCACTCAAGGTGTCCAATCACTGCAAAATGGGTTGGATGCAGTTGATTCTGTTGCACGGTCATGGAACCTTGGACTGAATCCAGATAAGTGTGTTGTGCTGCAGTTTTTTTAGAGGTTGTATTGATTTTGATGCTTTGGTTCCAGCTAACCAGTACGTCCTGCAGGGCAGAGTGTTGAAGTTTGTTCCTACACACAGAGACTTGGGCGTCAATGTAGATACCAGTCTCCGATTCCACCATCATATTCGTGTGGTGGCTGCAAAGGCTGGTGGGTTGGTCAACTGTTTGTTGAGATTAACTGTTTGCAGGTCGCGGTAATTAATGCTGTCCCTATACGTTTCGCATATTTGTCCCCTTATTGAGTAGGCATCCTGCGTTTGGAACACTGGATATTGTGGGTACTCCAGGCTGCTGGAGTCAGTCCAGAGGAGATGGACTAAAAATATTGATGGACTTTCTGGCATGGACTATGGTGATCGTTTGAGGAGCCTGGATTTGTTTTCCATCAAGGGTCGGCTTCTTAGGGCAGACCTGATCAAATATTGGAAAATTTTGCATGGAAACTCAGAAGATTTGATAACTATGTTTTCTTTAGCTCCGAGAGTTGGTACTATAGGTCATGGGCTGATGCTGGCGTTTCCTCATTGCTCATCGGATGTCTGCAGTAGGTCCTTCAGTGTGAAATGTGTTGGTGTGTGGAATGGCTTGCCTGCTGACATAGTGCAGTTGACAGATATCACTCGCTATAAGCAAGCTCTAGCTGATCTGATGTACAAGGAATTTTTAGATTTTGACTAGTCTTATGATGTTTAATTTATTTGTAGGGATGCATGTGTATGCATGTATGTTTTTTTTTCCTTCTTCAGTCTATATGTATATGTGTGTATGTATGTATATGTATGTTTTATATTGTGACCAACATAACTGCTGTATGATCAGTTGCCTGAAGCACAAATTTCATTTTTTTTCCGCTTCATTGTTTTGCCGGTCTTTGCAGTCTGGCGTGCTGTGGCATTTGTGCCTCCTGTCATGCTCTGCACTCTGGCCTTGCTGGGGTGTGGGGTGGTCTTGAGAAACCAAGGTGAGAAATACGTATGTAAACTACAAAAAAATACATACATGCTTACACACACATCCCTACAAATGAATTAAACTTCATCAGCCTAGTCAAAATCTAAAAATTCCTCGTACATCAAATCAGCAAGGGCTTGCTCAACTGCACTATGTCAGCAGGCAAGCCATTTCACGCACCAACACATCTCACACTGAAGGACCTACTGCAAATATCAGAAGAGCAAGAAGGAAACACCAGCTTCAGCCAATGAAATCTAGTACCAACTCTTGGAGCCAAAGAAAACATAGTTAGCAAATCCTCTGATTTCCCATGCAAAATTTTCCAATATTTGATCAGGTCTGCCCTAAGAAGCCGAGCCGACCCTTGATGGAAAACAAACCCAGGCTTCTCAAACAACCACCATAGTCCATGCCAGAAAGTCTATCAATGTTTTTAGTAGATCTCCTCTGGACACACTCCAGCAGCCTACAGTCCCCACAATATCCAGTGTTCCAAACGCAGGATGCATACTCAATACGGGGACGAATATGCGAAACATATTGGGACTGCATAAATTCCCGTGACCTGCAAACAGTTGATCTCAACAAACAGTTAGCCAATCCACCAGCCTTTGCAGCCACCACACGAATATGATGGTGGAATCGGAGACTGGTATCTACACTGACACCCAAATCTGTGTGTAGGGTCAAACTTCAATACTCGGCCCTGCAGGACATACTAGTTAGCTGGAACCAAAGCATCAAAATCAATACTATCTCTATAAAAGCGCAGCACAACACACATATCCGGATTCAGTCCAAGGTTCCAGGACCGTGCAACTGAGTCAACTGTATCCAACCCACTTTGCAGTGACTGGACACCCTGAGCAGCAGACTCAATATCCTTGCGTGAGTATCTCAAGCACAACTTGTAGTCATCAGCAAATGCTTTCAACTTGCATGAGAGACCACTAGATATGTGATAATTATAAATCAGGAACAATAGCGGCCTAAGGACAGAACCCTGGGGCACACCACTTCTCACAGCAACTGGGCTGCTAACGCTGTCATTCACACAAACGCTCATCACTCTGCCAGAGAGGAAGGCAGAGATCCAGGCTAACAGAAAATTACTCACGCCCCAGGATTCCAATTGGACAGGAGCATAGCATGACTCACCACATCAAATGCCTTTGAGAAATCAAGCATCACAACATCCCCAATACATCCCTCATCAATCCACCTCCCAACATCATCATAGGTCAACAGCGATTGGTCCTCAGTGCTACGGCCTCTCCGAAAGCCATACTGATGAGGTGATGAAATATTATTGCTCTCAAGAGACTCAGTCAACCGTGATACAATCATTCTTTCCATCGATTTGCAGCGAACCGGTGTCAAGCTCACAATCCTGTAATTCAGAGGATCAGTGTCTGACGTGGCCTTGAATATTGGTACAACCAGCGATCTGTTCCAGGATTCAGGGATCATTCCCGTCGTCAGTGACTTTTGAAAAATCAAACAAAAAGGGAGGGAGAGCTCAACAGCACAGTTCCTTAGCAGATGTGGATGGAGGCCATCTGGACACACACCAGAACTGAGATCATGAACGGAGAGGCCACGTTGGACCTCCAACCTAGAAAAGTCAACATCCGCCAAACTTCCCGCAAAGAACTGGGAAGGGGATAGGTGGGTTCGAACTGTACAAACTAAGACTCCCGAAAAAGAAGCAGCAAAGACTTCTCACTTCCTACAAGGATCCTGCACTGTCTCACCCGTCGGCAAGCAGAGAGGACTCACAGCTGGACGACCAAGCTTTTTATTTCTCATATAAGCGTGAAATGGCTCATGGTTATCAGGCCTGTTGAGTAAATTAGATGCTTATTTCTTCCTGGAGTCAATGGAAAATTTTCTGTAGTGCCTATTCAGCTCACTAGATATGTAAAATCTCTCAAGAACACTTGTTGAGTTGCGATCCTCTGCCCCTCTGACCCGCTTGTATGCAAGCCACGCCTCTGATCTCTCTTGAGCAAGAGCAGGGGGCGCCCTCATAGCCCATGGGGGGGCCAGAAGGAACAGGCAGGAGAGGTATGAACTTACCGATGAGGGACAACAAGACCGACTGAAGAAAGAAAAAAAATCTTCACACTGAAGAATAGCTGAATTCTACCCCCCCACCCCCCATTCAATCTGGGACAAAGCCTTCGAAATTCAGGCATTATTCCCCTTGTGCCAAATACGTCTCTCCCTCCCCCACAGCTACGCGCTCCAGCCCCTCCCCACTGAAGATATACTCTGACACAACAGGAGAATGCTGGCAGCAAGGCAGCGGCAGCAACACAAACACCTCACCAACACGATCATCCTCAAATGTAAAAGAAGAAGATCCAGTATATTGTCAGAGTATTAAAGTAGGTCCTGTTACCCACTGCAAAAGTCCATGAGATGAGAAACAGTCTAAACATTGCATGGCAATTGGTTGGATGTAGCCGCCATCAATAAGGTCCAAGGACCAGTCAATTGTTGGTAAATTAAAATCGCCTGCAATGATCATCTCCTTGCCAGGGCAAAAGTTCAGTAAAAAGTCCAACAAGCCAGTATTTTCTAAAATTGTCTAAGAAGAAGACCATCTCAGAACACGCGAATGTACTGTCCTCCAACTTCTGCAGCATCCCCTTTCTAACTTGCACCATGTCGTTATATAACAGCTACAAAATGAAAATAAATATGGGTATACCCTTGTAGCCGGGGCGTAGAAGCGTGCTACCGTATCCACCGCTTGTCGCAGAAGGCGACTAAAAAGGCGCCTTGTAGTCTCGAGTAGAATTGTGCTACCGTAACCCCTGCGTGTTGAAAAGGCAACGAAAAGGGATGGAGCGAAGGGGCTAGGAATATTATTCTTTGTAAAACCCTTCCTCAAAGACAGCAAGACGAAGAGGAAGAGGATAGGCTCACGCCTCTCCAAACCCTATTGTTAGGGTCGCTGAATGCGCGTGGCTGTATTACAAATGAGGTAAAGCGGAGAAAGATTGGCAAGATGTTTGTGAGGAGGAAGTTTGATGTGTCGACGCTGAGGTAGACAAAATTGAAAGGCAAGGGCGAATGTGAGTTTGGTGTGGTAAGTGGAAAAAAGTCTGGTGTAGAGAAAAGATGGGCACGAGAAGGTGTGGACCTGATATTGAGGGATCGGTTGGCTTGTTGCGCTACCGAATGGAAGAAGGTGTCCTCAGGATTGATATACAGATACAGACGCCAGCCCGCATCCCCCAGAAAGGGGGGTGGCCGACGGCAAGGCGCAACTCACACCCTCATACGCTCACACTCACACAACTTAGCCCTTTTGTGCTAAAGGGTCCGGCCGGTAGCCCCTCAACTTACATCCTGGGTCCCGAATGCACCGAGGAACTGTCGTCAGTAGCAGGGCCAGACAGTTTTCACTGGCTTACCCCCGCCGTGTCATAATCCCCCCGGCCACGACCATCCCGACAGCGGGATGCCAAGGGCGGGAAAGCACATCAGAGCAGCGTCAAAATCAACTATTCACAACCATTCTCCACTCACGCCTGTTCATTGCACGCTCTCTCGCCACCTCCACATTCATGTC